>OY992876.1:297186588-297314088 GCA_963921405.1 Cepaea hortensis
ATGGTACTGACGAGAAAAGAACACGGAGCTGATTCACGGCTCTGGTGATTGTGTGACGTGGCGAAACATTACCGCTAACGGGTATCGGCATAGCATATGATGAGGGAGGCATGAGATGAAGAATACAACGTATTTAACCGCAATTATTACTGGAACGATCAACAGCCACATCTTAAACCCCAGTTGTTACTGGAACGATCAACAGACACATCTTAAACCCCAATTGTTACTGGAACGATCAACAGCCACATCTTAAACCCCAATTTTTACTGGAACGATCAACAGCCACATTTTAAACCCCTTTTGTTACTGGAACGATCAACAGCCACATCTTAAACCCCAATTGTTACTGGAACGATCAACAGACACATCTTAAACCCCAATTGGAGAGTGAGTTCCCTTGAAGCAAGATGGCTAGACATTTCTTCGTCCCGTAAAATGGAACGTGTTTTTTTCCCGAAATGTTTATGGATTAAGTGTGTTTTTCGAGGTGAAATGGAGTTCGGACCGTGCAACGGAGTTCGTGCACGCGCACCCGGACTTCCTTCGGCGTATCATCGACGCCCGGTGGCGATAGTAAAGCCTAACATGACGACCAGATGACCGGCAAGGACACAGCTTGGGAAGAGGGCAGACGCACGCAGAAGGCGATTAAAATGTGACAGATTGGGTATCGGAAACGTTCGAGTACTGTACTGGAACTGTGCATTATTTAGTCAACGCCGACCCATTCTCGAAAAACTACTCTACGGAAACGATATTGTAGTCTTACAAGAAACACAGCTCGGCGACGGAACAGTCAATGTCGCGGGATTTCAGGGATTCTTTAACAGGCGGCACCTCGGACAGGCCATTCTGGTCCGCGACAACATACTGGTGTCTGAGATCGATATGTCTTCCTGGAACAGAGATGCCCTGCAAGTGCAGGCATTAAGAATAATGACGCCAGTGCAGCTTGTAATCGTGAACGTTTATGCGCGAAATGGGAAGGTCGACGTGCGACAATGGCAGAGTTTGTTCGATATGGATGAAAAGCATATCATCTACTGTGGGGACCTAAATGCCAGAGGCAGTCAATGGGGGAATTGCATCACCAATAGACAGGGAGAAGATCTGGAGGACGCCCTGGCATCTGCTGCCCTAGTCTGTCTGAATGATGGGAAGGTCACTAGAATAGCCACTCTACCAGGTGACTCTGACAGCGTCATTGACTTGGCTCTGGTGTCGCCCACCATCGCACCAAGGTGCCGGTGGGGCACACAGGGATACCACGATAGTTACCACTACCCTTGTGTCATCCTGATCAAGAAAGACAGGGCCATGAGTCAAAGAAACAAGACAAATGCCTTCCTGTACGACAACACTGGTCAAGACACCATAAGCAAGATCAGAAGAAGAAAACTAACTTCCTCCCGCAGGAGACAAGAAAGATTGTTGCAGTCACCATGGTGGAATGGAGAGGTCGAGAAGGCATGGCTGGGAAAGAGGCAGGCTGTCAAAGACTGGCAAAAGGCCAGAAAGGCTAACATGCCACAGGTTGAGTTGGCGAACCTGAAGACTGAGGTCCATAGGACGATGACTTTATTCAAATCCTGCGCCAAACAGGCCAAGGCCGAGAAATGGGACGAGTTCTGCAGGAAGCTGTGCTCCGATCGATCTCTTACGACATTCTGGCGCCTCCATAAGAGCATGAACGGTGCTGCACAACGTAGGGGTATTCCAGACTTTCAAAGCACAGACCTCACATGGAAAAAGTCGGATGCGGATAAAGGTAAGGCCCTTCTTGCACGCTACATAGAACAGACTGACCAGAAAGACGAGCCCGCCAGACAGACGAACATAACGACACTCTCTCAGTTGTGCGAGGGGGTCGGGACAGACGAAGAATGGATAATCACAGCTGAGATAATGCGTGCGATGCTCAAGAAATCACCTAACACCGCCCCAGGCCCAGACAGCATCCGATATGGTGACCTACTGGTGATATCAGATGATTACATGGAAGAACTGGCATGAGAATTCAACACCAGTATCCAGAGGGGTCAGATCAAAGAAGAATGGCTACACAGCTACTTACTGCCGCTGCCAAAACCGAACTAAGACCATTCCAAGGTAAGCGGCTACAGAATCATTACGATGCAGAACACTGCTGGCAAGTTACTGGAGAAAATTGTAGCACACAGACTTGCTTGTGACTTGGAACAACTCGGCTGCTTCCCGCCCACACTTGGAGGATACAGACGTAACAAAGAGTCATGGCTGAATGCGGCCGCCTTTGCTCAAGATTTTTACGAAGGATTTCAGGTCAGAGAAGAGACATGTGCGGCCGCCATAGACTTAGAGGACGCATATAATAGAGTATCTTTTGAGCACTTGATGCAAACCCTCCTCAGACTGAACGTGCACCCTCACCTTGTACGATGTATACCTGCAGTTCTGCTCCAAAGGAAGGTGATGCTAAGATGCGGGAGTTGGCTATCTGAGCCGATAACGATATGTCCAGGATTGCTGCAGGGCTCACCACTGTCACCAGTACTATTCAACGTGTATACGGTGCCGATCACTGAATAACAGTTGGACGGGAGGGGTAGGACTCTGTCATTTGCTGACGACATTCTCTTGTATCGACAGGGTCGAGATAGACAGGCGGTTGTCAATGATATGCAGGGCGAACTAGATCAAATTTCCTCATGGTGTGCTGATGCCGATGCCCTTGTCAACCCTGCAAAGGCATCGGTTACATGGTTCTCCCTAAACAACCATATTGTGAACACAGACCTGCCGGCAGTAAGAATGGATGGGAGCATTTTGAGTAGAACCCAGTCAATGACATATCTTGGCGTGAGGCTTGATCGTAGCCTGTCCTTCAGAGATCATGTCGATTATGTCATAACGAAAGCTCGAAAAGATTTGTCAGCAATGAGAGTCATGGCGACTGCCAATATCGAGCAAAGACTGCTAATACTTCTGTTCCAAGGACTGGTGCTCTCACGCATCGAGTATGCCCTGGCTATCCTCACTGTCAGCCCTACACAGATTGGAAGACTTGAAAGAGTACAAAACGAAGCCATGCGCATCATTTTGGGCTGCACGAGAGACACCAGCTGTGTAGCAATGAGATACCTCCTTGACTTCCCGACAATGGAACACAGGATCAAGATCTGGAGAGCTTGTGCATACTTAAAAATAAGTGCAGATGAGCAGCACCCTCTGCATGACGCTATATTCAGAGAAAAGGGTGACAGGCTAAAGAGGGGAAAATCATGGATGGGTCGGGCGGAAGATGTCGTCAGACAGGTCTGCAGTCTTACTAGTATCAACCCCGGCAAGGAATGGATGTCCGTGCCTCCAGCTTTTAAGTGCACTTTTTCCTGCATTATCACACTCGACAGACGGTGCAGAGAGCAGATCCCTGCCGCTGTCAATGCAGAGGTTAACGCGCTCATCTATGAACACTCAAATAGCCCCGAAGTGCTCATCTATACAGATGGATCTGTTATAAAGCAGCAGAGAAGTGCGTGGGCATTTACAGCCCGTTCAGCGGGCCGAACCGTTCAAGAATCCGGTGGTGCCCACTCTATGACCACGAGCAGCATGACGATGGAGGTGATGGCAGTTACACAGGCTTTCATATGGCTGGAATCACAGCATTATACCAACGTGTATGTACTAAGTGATTCAATGAGCATGATTCAGAAGGTCGAAGTTGAATCTGTACGTAGACAGTGGTCTGAGTCGCTGCGGAAGTCTGTTGTCCGTAAAGTCACCTTCATCTTCGTCCCGGGACATGCGGGAGTCGAGGGAAATGAACGAGCTGATAAACTGGCTGGCTCTGCACCCCCTGTAGATGGCCAGCCCATGGATCGTGCCGATGTTATTAACGTCCTCAAAGACATGGCGAGAAAAGAGGACTTTGACGTCAGTGAATCCACATTGCTGTCCAGGATGAAAGACTTGGGAGTAAGAATCGGCACGGCGAGACGCGAGAGGTACATCGGGAAAACAAGGCGCCTTGTCAACCAACACAGAACTGGCACTATAAGCCACCGGACGCTGATGCATGTGCTGGGGGGGGGGGGGGGGGGGAGGATCTGAGCACCTATGGACATGTCCGGAGTGCAACTGATAACTGATAACTGAAACCCCAATTGTTACTGGAACGATCAATAGCTACATCTTAAACCCCAATTTTTACTGGAACGATCAACAGCCACATCTTAAACCCCAATTGTTACTGGAACGATCAACAGTCACATCTTAAACCCCAGTTGTTACTGGAACGATCAACAGCCACATCTTAAACCCCAATTATTACTGGAACGATCAACAGCCACATCTTAAACCCCAATTGTTACTGGAACGATCAACAGCCACATCTTAAACCCAAATTGTTACTGGAACGATCAACAGCCACATCTTAAACCCCAGTTGTTACTGGAACGATCAACAGCCACATCTTAAATTCCAATTGTTACTGGAACGATCAACAGCCACATCTTAAACCCCAATTGTTACTGGAACGATCAACAGCCACATCTTAAACCCCAATTTTTACTGGAACGATCAACAGCTACATCTTAAACCCCAGTTGTTACTGGAACGATCAATAGCCACATCTTACGACCTGTGCTTCTAGAGACGGATCGTCCATAGATTTGCATACAGTGCTGTGATGTCCATTCTTAAATCACTCAATGAAAAGAAAAGTACACAGAACACATACCTTTACGGTCTGTGTGTAATTATTAATCATTAAAATGATTTATAAAATTCACTGTAAACATGTAAATAATCAATTGTAAATAAAATCGTAAACGGGCTTGTAAAATTGTCTAACGGCTGTCGGTCACACTTAATTAGCATTCTCTTTCTTGACTACAAGCCGGGTCGCCTGTGACCTGTAGGCGTGCTTTTGTTTCTGGGCAGTCTCTCGTTGGGCTCTCAAGGACCGGATTGAAGCTACATGCAATGAAAAACGAAAAGAGTGCTGAAGTGCCATTTAGAACCCACACTGTAGGATGCATGTATGAAACATGGAAAATAAGGAGACAAGCATCATGTGTAACCTCTCCATCTAACTCTGTGGAAACAATCATCATCCCTAGACATCATCATCATCATAATCATCATCATCATCATCATCATCATCATCATCATCATCATCATCATCATCATCATCATCATCATCATCATCATCATCATCATCATCAGCCATGCTAATAAGCGTGGGCGGCCATATTTCGCCATCTTATTCGATCACCAGAGTCGTAGATCAGCTCAGTATTTCTGTCTCGACCATGCCACGTGGCCAAACTATCCAGGTATTTACTTCTCTGCCGTCCCCTTGTTCGCTTCCCCTCGATCTTGCCAGTTGTCACTAAGTTCTACAATTAATTTTTTCTCATAGCGCGACAAAAAATGTTGACTGTCTACGTCTAATTTCTCTGATCAGTTTACGATTTTCATTTGTTTCACGTAGGGCTTGGTCATTGGTTTTTCTGTCTGCCCGTGGTATTCTTTGCATTTTCCTCAGAACCTACATTTCCACAGCCATCAGATGTTTTTCAGCCTGTTTGCTCATTGTCCACGCTTTATATCCATACAAAAGAACAGGTTCTATGTAACACCTCAACAATACAGTACAAATAATTCAATTAGAAAGTTCATCTGGTCATCAGGTGGCAGACTGTTGACATTAAAGTATCTAAAACCCCAAACAATACCCATCTAGCCCTATTCCTAGCCAGTTTCTGTGTGCTGGGGTGAAACCTGAGATGGATACGTCCTGCTATGCCTCTCCACAGAAGGGACGTTTCTGTACTAGACTTGCACATCCGGTTGATTTCTTGGGTTAACAGGGAAGAACTCTGTGGCACAATCCTCGTAGTGATGTCACTTTGTGACCGGGTCGGGATGACAGTCTCTACAGTAACCGCACTGTGATACATGTAAACCAGTTTGAGAGATCAGTCGAACTGCAAGCCTATGCACTGGTGTCTCAGTCTCCCAGAGAATTCACAACCAGCCAGCCAGCTAGCCAATAAACCAACCAACCAACGATCAAAACAATTAACCAACCATCCAACCAACCAACCAGCCACCCAACCAACCAGGCAACCAAGCAGTCAGCCAGCCAATCAACCAACCAACCAAATAGCCAGTCAACTAGCCAACCAACTAAACAGCTCATTAACTAGTCAGTTAACCAACCACTAACCAAACAGCCTACTTAACCATCAACCAACCAACCAGCCAGCCAACCCACCCACCAACCAACCAATCAATCAACGAGTTAGTGAGTTTGACGCCAAACCTCCTTAGCCGCCCACTACGACATGCTGGGTGGCACACAGTAACATCATTATTTGCCTCTCTATTGAGCCTTGGTATTAGACGAGCGATACATTAAAACCCATCATCATCATCATCTTGTGCCATGTCGATAAGCGTGGCGGTAAAGCTTCGCCATCTCACACGATCACCAGAGTCGTCGATCAGCTCCGTGTTCTTGTCTCGACCAATTTATTTCTTCTCACAACGAGCCCAAAACATCTGGACTGTCTACGCCTTAATTTCTCTAAGTAGGTTACAGTTTTCATTAGTTTCTTGTTAAGTTGTTAAGTTAGTTGCATATCCTTTACAGGACAACTTCATCATTGTTGGTTGGTTGTGATTTCTTGGTAAGTTTACGACCAGTAGTTTGCCATTGCTTTCTGAACATACCATTGTATAAAAACAGACACAAGGCCGTCTGCTGCTAAATCGCCGCAGCTGTGTTTCGAACCCGGTATGCGGGATTACGAATTGCGTCCGTAAAGCCTTCGCCAAGGAAGGCGGCTTGTTTCTTGAAGGGCTTGCTAATTGGTTTACACTAAAACTTTTTTTTATTGGCATGTCCTTCACAGGACGTAGCAGTCAACCCCAGCATTTTGGCTGTTCGTGATTCCTGGGCAAGTTTTACGTTCAGTAGTTTGCCATTGCTTTCTGAACGACCTGCACCTATACCTATCTCGAAAAAACCAGCACCGCTGTGTTTCGAACCCGAGTATACGAGATTACGAATCGTGTCCGTAACTTCTTCGCCACGGAGGTAGGTACACTAAGACTACCACACAAAAAACACACACGCCATTCTAACCGCTTGTTCTGAGGTTAAGCAGCTTCTCCTTCTTCCTCCTTCTCATCCTCAAACTCGCCCTCTTCCTCTGCCGTGGCGTCCTGGTACTGCTGAAACTCGGAGACCAGGTCGTTCATATTAGACTCGGCCTCAGTGAACTCCATCTCGTCCATACCCTCGCCGGTGTACCAGTGCAGGAAAGCCTTGCGACGGAACATGGCTGTAAAGTGACGTCAGAGAGTAAGGCCTGTGAATATTATACTGTTACAAAAAACACCGCAACATTATTGCAGTTTCAATTGCAAACTTGAACCAACATTTTATTGACGATACTGATTCGTCCACTACAGTCTGTTCTGGCGATGCCGGTCCGTAAGAACATGACCTCTGTAGGGCCTTCTAGCCCAAAGACCAGCGTCGTGCAGCCGGTTCCTGACAGTGTGATCTAAAATTCTACGAGCCCGACTCGATTGGCATTGACTGGACTGTGGAGGACGCAGATGCAAATCGATTCCTAAGGTGACGGAGCCGCTTGAAGCGGTCTTAGGCAGCAGTTGTGATTCTGGGTCTTCCACTGCGCTGCCGGTCTGCGACTGAGCCAGTTTCTTGAAATCGTCTTCAAAGGCGAATAATTGTGCTTCTAACTACATTAAATTCTCTGGTTTCTTTGTGACTGTCCAGCCTTTAAACGCCCATGGTGATGAGTCGTTGTTCTGTAGTGAGATGAGCCATACTTGCGTATTGAATTTGCAACTGAATTTATTCGAGGAGCGTCAATCTTTTATATAAAAAAAAATTGTTTGCATATCCTTTACAGGACATTGCTGTCAACATCAGCATCTTTCAGCTGATTGTTGATTTCTTGGCAAGATTACGCTCAGTAGTTTGCCATTGGTTTCTGAGCGGCCGGTTCACATACCCCGTAAGTTACCTATGCTGATTCTCACCGTCGTAATGTTACTTACGAGAGTATACGAGATTACGGAGAAAAGTCGCTAACCTCTAGGCCAGGAAGCCTTTTATAGGCATTCAATAATATGGTAAGAGAGTATTGTGTTCAGTAAGTTTCACTGGATTATCATGAAATGTTTTGACCTTGACCTCTTTCATGACCCACGAACCATGAGGTGAGTACAATTCATTTAACCACGAGAAGTTAATGACCAGATGGACACAGCCGATAGGTTGTCTGATGTCTAATCAGCAAATATCTTTTATTAAAGTAACACCAACAATTTTGCGTTTCTTTTTTGTTTTGTTTGAACAGTATAGTTAAATACGAGGCCTTAAAATCTCTCTCTCTCTCTCTCTCTCTCTCTCTCTCTCTGTGCCTCTCTGTATGTCTCTCTCTCCTTGTCTCTCTGTGCCTCTCTGACTGTCTCTCTGTGCCTCTCTGGTTGTCTCTCTGTGTGTATCTATAATCTCTCTGTCTGTCTCTCTGTGTCTCTGTCCCTCTCTTCTGTCTGTCTATCTCTCTGTCTCACAGTGTGTATCTGTCTCTCTATCTCTCTCTGTCTCTGTCTCTCTGTCTCTCTGTCTCTCTGTCTCTCTGTCTCTCCCTGTCTCTCTGTGCCTCTCTGGCTGTCTCTCTGTGTGTGTCTCTATCTCTCTCTCTGTGTCTCTCTGTCCCTCTCTTCTGTCTCTCTGTCTGACAGTGTGTATCTCTCTGTGTCTCTGTCTCTCTCTCGGTCTCGGTCTCTGTCTCTGTCTCTGTTAAACTCCGTCTCGTCCATTCCCTCGCTAGTGTACCAGTGACTTGCGCCGAAGCATGCTGTGAAAGTGACGTCAGAGAGCCACGCCTGACAAGGGGGAATACACGGCCTTAAAATCTCTCTCTGTGTCTGCCTCTCTCTCTATGCATCTCTCTCTGTCTCTGCCTCTGTCTGTCTGTGTCTTTCTCTCTGATGGTCTGTCTCTCTATTCGTCTCTGTATTTCTTTTTTCCTGTGTCTATATGTCCATCCATCAGTTTGTCTGTCTGTCTGTCTCTCCGCCTGTCTTCCTCTGTTTATCTGTCTTTGACTGTCTGTCTCTGTTTTTTTGTCTCGCTTTCTCTTTCACTCGGTCTGTTTGGCTGTCTGTCTGTGTGTTTCGCTTTCTTTCTCTCTTTATCGTTTCGTCTGTCTGTCTGTCCGTCTGTCACCCTCCTATCTCTCTCTGAAAGGGAAGCCACCACATTTATACCTCCAGAATACATTTACCGGCAGTCATACACTGGCATTTATGGTGAAGTGACATCTTTAGTGCACTTCATGTCTACGTACTGACAAATACGACATACCTGCCTTCTCAATGTGTGACCCTATACAAGTATAGCACATTCGTCCTCTCTGTATCTGTCTGCCGCTTTTTTACTGTCTGCGTTAGCCTGTCTTTGCCTGTCTGCCTATCTGTCTGCGTGTGTCTGTGTTCTATCTGTCTGTGTCTGTTCGTGTCTGTCTGTGTCTGTCTATGAATTTCTCTGTGTATGCCTCTGTCTGTCAATATGTCTGTCTGTCTGTGTCAGTCTATCTTTGACTGTCTGCCTGCCTGCCTGCCTGCCTGTCTTTCTGTCTGTCTGTCTGTCTGTCTGTCTGTCTGTCTGTCTGTCTGTCTGTCTGTCTGTCTGTCTGGCTGTCTGTCTGTCAACATCTCTGCTAAAAGTCTTCCCTCCTCGTTCTTAGGTGAGCTCACAAATAGACGGGTGGAGTGGGTGGAGGGGGGAGGAATGGATGGTGTAACTGCAGATAGTGACACCGTGGCACGCTAGTGAATGACACTGTGGCACACCAGTGAGTGAACAACACCGTAACATATTTGGTCAATCAACAGTTTCATTAAATTCCCACGTCTCAGTAAAGTAGTTTTCATCGTTTTCTTTGGCTTACACTTTCTCCACCCAGCTCCCACAGCTTTAGAATCACTGCCTTAGCGCTATTAACACGGCGTATGAAATATGTACACATGTGCTAATTACGCTTGCTTCAATGAAGCTGTATAGGTCTATATCCTACTTTAACTTTGTCTTATCTGTTCGTTCGCTTTGAACTCAAGCGTGTTCCGCACACATGCTGCTACGTAACGAAACAATTACTCATCTTCCGTGGACATTCCCAGACCTACCCGTGAACTGCTCCGAGATCCTCTTAAATAGCTCCTGTATTGCCGTGGTATTGCCCACAAAAGGGGCCGACATTTTCAGGCCTCTGGGTGGGATGTAGCACATGGCTGTTTTCACGTTGTTGGAGATCCATTCCACGAAGTAGGATGAGTTTTTGTTCTGCACGTTCAGCATCTGCTCGTCCACCTCCTTGGAAGACATTCGCCCTCTGGAATAATAAAGAAATCAGTTTAAGTGACACAAAATCCCGTTTTATGAAAGGTTGTGTATGGTTCCTTGCCCATGGTTGCTGCCAAAGACCAACGGTTTGTCTGTTGTGAAATATATTGGCCATGATAGCTGGCACAGACCAATGGTTTGTCTGTTGTGAAATCTATTGCCCATGAGAGCTGGTACAGACGACTGGTTTCTCTGTTGTGAAATCTACTGGCCATGAGAGTTGGTATAGGCGACTGGTGTCTCTGTTGTGAAATCCATTGCCCATGAGAGCTGGTGTGACGCAGTGACTAGCACACTTGAGTGACGGTCGGTGAGCATGTTTTCGAATCACCTTCGAGGCGCGTTATTTTTCATTGCCCTGGAAAGTAATGGCGGGCAGTGTGACATTGAGCACATCATCCAGCGAGTGTCCACTGGTCTAACAATGTCATGCTACCAGCATGTATCCTTGCGCGTTTTTTCTACGGTATGGATGCGAAGCTTGGACAATGAGTATTGAAATGGTTAGGAATCTTGAAAGAGCTTCAAACTTCAAAAGATTGTTGATAATGGCATGGACCCCTCTTCTGTGTCTCCACATCTCTAATGTGGTAGAGGGGTGTGGTTGTTACAATGATGCCATGGGCTATTCTAGCGGTAGAGCATCTACTGTGTGGGGTCTCCCACGTCGGACAAGTCAAGGGGTCGGGATCAGGCGAAGTCGTACACAAACCTGTTGCCTTGTATGGAGACTGGGGACAGTCAAGGGCTAGGGAAAACAAACCTGAACTAATGCAGGTGGGGGTCTGATGCACTGAGATACAGGCTTGATGAAACTGCAACGTAATTCACTTTATGATATGCTGTCGTACCTTGGACATAGATGATAATAAACGCCAGTATATCAGTTAGGCAATATGTCTTTCTGTCTGTCTTTATGTATACTTCTGTGGCGATCAGGCTGTCAGTCAGTCAGACTGCCAGTCTATCTGCCACTCAGTCAATTTGTATGTTAGTCAATCAGTCAAGATGTCTGTAGATCAGCCTCCATAGTCCGCCTCTTATTGAGAAATTCAGTTCACTCTCAGTATAAGGGTGATGTGCGGGGTCTCCCACGTCGGACAAGTCAAGAGGTAGGGACCAGGCGAAGTCGTACACACACCTGTTGCCTTGTAGGGAGACTGGGGACAGTCAAAGGCTAGGGAAAACAAACCTGAACTAATGCAGTTGGGGGTCTGATGCACTGAGATACAGGCTTGATGAAACTTGATGGCTTAGAAGTTCCCGTCTTCGCTCTCATCATAGGGTTGGTGTCCGCCTCTGATTCAAAACACCTCGGATCCTCACATCACAAGGTCGGTGTCCGAACCTGGCTTAGACATTTCCGGGTTCGCTTTCATCAAAGAAATTACTGTCCGCCTCTGACTTAGAAATCTCGGTACTTCATCATGGAGTTGGTGTGCGCCTCTGACTTAGAAATCTCGTTACTTCATCATAGTACTGGTGTCAGCATCTGACTTAGAAATCTCGTTACTTCATTATAGTGTTGGTGTCCGCCTCTCGCTTAGAAGTTCTCGGGTTCTCTTTCATCATTGTATTGGTGTCCGCCTCTGACTTAGAAATCTCGCTATTCTCATCACAGGGTTGGTGTCCGCCTCTGACTTAGAAATCTCACTATTCTCATTATAATGTTGGTATCCGCCTCTGTCTTCGAATGTACCCGGCTCGCTCCCAGAATAGGGTGCGGAGTTTTAAAACAATCATGGTTTCTAATGACATCACGTGTCCTCTTGTTCTCTTGGGTAATGGGTTCGGGTAGCAAACCTTCTCGGGTGAAGACTAAACGCGGAAGGTCCAGTGTGCAAGTTGTGCGTCCGGTGTGCAAGTTGTGTGTCCGGTGTGCAGGTTGTGTGTCCGGTGTGCACGTTGTGCGTCCGGTGTGCAAGTTGTGCGTCCGGTGTGCAGGTTGTGCACGATAAAAACTCCACGGCAGTTGGAAAATGTAAAGTGTAAGCATCACAACAGCAAAAACTGTTGGTGTTGACTGCGACGTCCTGTGTGGGATATGCAACTAACTTTTTTGAGGATCATATTCTGACACAATTATTAGTTGAGAAACCTAGTCACGGGTAGATAGAGCCGTTACATAGGGTGCAATCTGTCTAGA
Source organism: Cepaea hortensis (assembly GCA_963921405.1). Taxonomy (NCBI): domain Eukaryota; kingdom Metazoa; phylum Mollusca; class Gastropoda; order Stylommatophora; family Helicidae; genus Cepaea; species Cepaea hortensis. The sequence continues at coordinate 297,199,170 of OY992876.1, forward strand.
AGACGCGAACATTAACCAAATGCATGCCGAAGTTGGACACACTGACCTGGGAGTTAGAACGATGCATAACTTGATGCGACTCGTTTCCTTCGAATGAACACACAGGCGTTTTGATCAACATCTTCGTCAACGAATAGGAAAATAAGGAAACTTTTTTGTTGGCGGAAGAAGACTTGTCGTCACGGCTGCTTGTATCTGTGTGTGTTTTACCTGTTGTCGAGCTTTCGGGTAATATTTTGTGTACATTCAGATTGCTACACCAGAACGGCATCTCTCTCTCTCTCTCTCTCTTTCTCTCTCTCTCTCTCTCTCTCTCTCTCTCTCTCTCTCTCTCTCTCTCTCTCTCTCTCTCTCATAGTGGTATGGTATATCAAGCTGTTTTTTGCTCGCATATCCTTTTTCAGGGCCGGCTTCCTGGCTTAGAGGTTAGCGACTTTTCTCTGTAATCTCGTATACTCTCGTAGGTAACGTGACGACGGTGAGAATCAGCAGTGGTTCGAATCGCGTCGATAACTTACGGGGTATGTGAGCCGGCCGCTTAGAAAGCAATGACAAACTACTGAGCGTAATCTTGCCAAGAAATCAACACTCAGCCGAAAGATGCTGATGTTGACAGCGATGTCCTGTAAAGGATATGCGAATTTTTTTTATCCTTTTTGATTGTTGATTTCTTGGCAAGATTACGCTCAGTAGTTTGCCATTGATTTCTGAGCGACCGGCTCACATACCTCGTAAGTTACTAACGCGACAGAACCACTACCGATTCTCGCGCAGGTTACGTTCCTCACATGGATATACGGGATTACGGAGTAAAACGTTAAATCCTAGGGCCAGGGAGGCCGGCCTTAGAGAATTATAATTGCTATGTCAAACATCTGGTTAGCGGGGTAGGGGTATCCCCTATCAAATGAGATGTAAGGCGCCTCCTTTCCTCCGTTAGTCTACGGGACACCCTGGGCAAGGTGGAGTACCCGTTTAGCCCCCCGATCAGGGTTACGTGAAGCCATGGAAGCAGGTGGTGGATGGAGTGTGAGAGCAGCCGACAGATTGTTGTTGGTTATGGTCTTGCACTCTGCGGCGATAGGCAGATGATCTCATCAATAGAGACAATGGCTATGGCCACCGACTAGTACAGTCACTGCCCAGAAGGAAAGCAATGGCAAACTACCTTCTGCAAAACTTGCCAAGAAACCATAACAACCATGAAAGAAAACATAATAAGAAAGAGATCTGGTGGCGAGAATCCCAGGCCAGGCAGATCAGATAACACTGGAGAAGAGTGTGACACAGGGACCTGTACTAGTAATCGTGATGACGGAGTTAATCCTGACTGTGTTACCAAGGAAATCCCCTGTGTCAGACTAAGAAACAGAGTGAGAATAGCAACGTGGAATGTGAGAAGTCTGTATGAGGGAAAGCTTAAAGTAGTGTGTGATGAGATTGAGAGGTTAAACATTCAAATTTTAGGAATTAGTGAACATCGCTGGAGCGGCAAGGGACATTTTACAACTGAAAATGGAAGTATTCTCATTTATTCTGGTAGAGATGTCGGAGGCCAGAGTGGAGTGGCATTTTGTTTAGATAAGACAACTGCAAAAGCTTTAATTGGATATAATCCAGTTAGTGATAGAATCCTCACTATTAGACTTAAAGGCCGTCCAAAAAACACAACTCTCATAAAGATATATGCACCTACTTCAACAGCAGAGGAGGACGAAATTGAAGATTGTTACAACACACTACAAGACAAATTAAATAAGATTGGTCATAATGATATAGCAATAATAATGGGAGATTTTAATGCAAAAGTAGGTGCAGGAAGAGCTGAAAATGAGAGACACGTTTTAGGAAAATTTGGATTAGGAAATAGAAATGATGCACGTGACAAATTAATTGAATTTTGCACAGAAAATGAGTTATCGATAGCCAACACGCTTTTTAAACAACATCCAAGAACACTCTTCACATGGAAGTCTCCAGACAGTATTACCAAAAATCAGATAGATTATATTTTAATACAAAGAAGATGAAGATCAAGCATAACATCTGCAAAAACCCTACGAAGTGCAGACTGTGATACAGATCATCAGTTATTAGAAGCAGATCTGAAATTAAAACTCAAAAAGCTTACCCGAGGACCAAGGCCACATCGGTTTGATCTCACAAAAATACCAGATGCATACAACATAGAAGTTAGGAATCGCTTTGGGGTCTTGATGTCTGTACAAGAAGAAATGACACTTGATGAACTGGCAGTACAAGTTAGAGATATCTTGATAACTGCAGCCAAAGATTTCATTCCGACCAAGAAAAAGCAACTTAAGCCATGGATTACATCAGATACGTTAGAATTAATTAAACAACGAAGGGAGCTGAAACAGAAAGGAGATGAATCCGATAACAGCAGGATGAAGTATAAATCTTTAACTCGAGAAATAAGAAAGAACACAAGAAAGGACAAAAATCAATACATACAAGATTGCTGTACCAGAATAGAGCAATATCATAAGACTGGAAGAGATTATGAAATGTTCAAAGAACTGAAGTTATTGACAAGAAATGTTCAACCTCAATTAAATGTTATCTGTGACAAGATGGGAAATACCTTAACAGCATCTAGACAAATTCTAGAAAGATGGCAGGAGTACTGCAGTGGAATGTATGATATGAGTGACAGTGAGGATATGAATGAGATACATGAGCCAATGAAAGCAGAGACAGAACCTGAACCCTCATTAGATGAAATTGCTTGCGCTATAAAGAACCTGAAGAATGATAAATCACCTGGATGTGATGACATGCCAGCTGAACTAATTAAAGCGGGAGGAAAAGAAAGCATACACATATATCATGCATTATGTACTGACACATGCCTGTGGTCATTGGCATTAAGGTGAGTGGCCGTACAATATAAACAGTTCACGAGATAAAATAGGGCGGATAGTAAGTCCCCCAGAGGGCGTAAATGAGAAGACAGTAATTGAAACGGGGAGCTGAGAAGAAGTCAGCTGGCTAAAATAATGGTGAGGCAGACAGTTGGTTCAGTGAGGTTGTGTGTTGTGTGTGAAGCAATGTGGGGGATAGAATTGATGAAAAGAGAGGGACAAAGATTGACGGGAGTCAGTTAATGTTTGGACTCCGAGCTGAGGGGAGTTGAGTTGAGACCGGACTAGGAGGTCGTGGTCGGAGAAAGTGGAAAATTGTGACGGGGTTAGGAAGAGACTCCGCACTGTGGGTTCCAGGGATAGTGAGTGGAATTCGAGACCCAGAGTGGGTTACTTTGAGTCGGGGCTAGAGAGAGGCTCGTATACCTGTCGTGTGGGACGATATTTTGTAGGCCGTGAGAGGCAGTGTTATTCGTAGTGTTCCATTGGGATGGAGATATATTCTTAGAGAATTATTGTTCCTGGATGTATATGTTACATGTGTCTGTGTTAATTCAGAATTAAAGGAATATTATGTGCGCAAATTAACGCTTGTTCACTGACTGGTGTTTGGTTGGGATGCATCTTGGTTAATCTGTTGTTCAACATCACATTTACAAGGACATACCCTAGACACAACCATAGCCACTCTATCTGTCACTCTGTCATCATTTACTTTGTGACATGTACAAAAATTTGGAAATATGGTATATGGCCAACAGATTGGAAGAGAACTATCTTTATTCCAATAACAAAAAAGGGCAACCTGAAATTATGCACCAACTATAGAACTGTTGCCCTGATCAGTCATGCAGGTAAAATTCTACTAAAAGTAATAATGCGAAGACTTCGTTAGAAAATAGAAGAAGAGATTAACGTGGTTCAAGCTGGATTTAGACAAGGAAGAGGAACAAGGGATCACATATTCAACATGCGTTTAATAATAGAGAAGTGCAGAGAATTTAATGTAAACCTATTCTCATGTTTTGTGGATTATTCAAAGGCATTTGGCTGTGTACAACATCAGAAACTTTGGGAAATCATGAGGAATTTGGGCTTTCCATCACATGTATTACAACTCATAATATTGGTCTATCTAGACAACAAGCAGCAGTTAGAATAGATGGCGAGACGTCAGATTGGTTTGACATCAAGCAATGAGTCCGTCAGGGCTGCGTGCTGTCACCCTATTTGTTTAACCTGTACGCCGAAAATATAATGAGAAATGTAAGAGATGATATAAACAGGGAGCTATATGATGCTCTAAATATCGGCGATCATGACATACCAAAGATTTGATATGCTTATGATACAGTATTACTATCCACAACACAGAATGGCATAGAAAACCTAATAGACTCAACCCAATCGAATAGTGAAAATCACAACTTATATCTTAACATAGCAAAAACAAAGATAATGCATACAGATAAAACTACTATGGAGAAAGAAATATACATTAATGGGGGGGAAATTGGAGGTGGTCGAAAATTCTGAATATCTTGGGTCCTTGATTACCAACAACGGTGACACAATGAAAGAAATTAAACGGCGACTATCCATTGCTCTTCAAAGGCTAAAACAGCTGAACAAATTATGGAGTGGGACAGACAGAACTACAAAAATTAGATTTTTAAGAGCATGCATCTTTCCCATTGCAACATACGCCTGTGAGACATGGACACTTACTAAACAAGCTGAACGGCGCATAAACGCCTTTGAATATAAATGTTATAGACGAGTTCTAAGAATATCTTGGGTAAAGAAAAGAACAAATGCATCCATACATCAAGAGTTAAATATTGAAGAAGGTTGGCTATTAAAGACGATAAAACAAAGAAAATTGAAATATTTTGGTCACTTGAAACGTCACGAAAGTTTGGAGAGAACAATAATGGAAGAGTATATGCCGGGGAAGAGAGGAAAAGGAAGGCCAAAGAGAAGATGGGTGCAGGATGTGTCGGATGATCTCCAGATGAGTGTATCAGGCGCGGGACATCTTGCTTATGATCAAGAGGTTTTCCGGAACGTTGTTATGGGAGCGAGGTTCTGCAAAGGACATGCTACTGAATGAATGAATGTCAAACATATTTGTAATGATGAGTCACGTATTAACAAATAACCACATTTTTAATGCTATTAGTGCATACATTGTTGCTGTTGTTGTAGTCGTATAAGATTTGTCTCATAAGTGATGTGTTAATGAAATAATATATGAGAGCGGAGAGATAAGAAAGGAAGAATGTCAGACGGGCCTGAGTGCCCAATTCTTAACCCTCTAACAAATTCTACAAGCGAAGGCAATGTATCTGAGGAGAGACTGTCCGGAGGGAGGCATCTAGACTAATTTGGGGGTCTTGCAGTGATTGACTAGTCTTGTGAAATTCATCTAGCAAATAACTCCACAAACATAACAATACCATACATTCAAACTCCTCTATTTTATTCAAAATGTTTATGGCTTGATTTCTTGTTTCGCCTTTCTCTGTAGTATCAATATGCAGATGATGCAATGTAGAAATTATTCCATCATAACTATCAAGTATTGCACTTGTGGCCATTGAATGTGCTTCCCATCTAGTCTTTGACAAAGACTTTGGAACTTTTGAATCATCTTTGAAGAATGACAACAGTACTGCCCATCTATGTGTAGATGATGAAAAGAAATTATATATTTCTTGAACAATTCCAAAAACGTTTACTGCCTCTAAACAACAGTCTACTGCTGCTCTACCAACAAGATTCAGGGAATGACCAGCACATGGAATATACATATCATACTTGTTAATCTTCAATATTATTTCTTGCATACCCTTGTATTTGCCAGACATATTGGCAGCATTATCATATGACTGGCCTTGACACTTACTAAAATCTATTTTGCACTCTTTTGTAAGGTAGTTGTGCACCATCTTAGCCATACTTTCCCCTGTGTGGCTACCCATCTCTAGGAAAGTTAGAAAACGTTCAATAGGGAACCCATCATCTGGTGAAACATACCTCACAATAACAGTGAGCTGATCAATATGGGACCGGTCTGGAGTGGAATCTACAGATAAACTGAAGTACCCTGCAGTTCTTAAATCATCCAAGATTGAGTCTCTTACTTTATGTGCCATAATTTGGATAAATTCATCACATATTGTTTTAGAAAGATAAGATGTGACACCTGATCCTTTATTCCTAAATTTTTGTATATGGCTTGCTAGAAAAGGATCAAATTTTGCTATAAGTTCGAGTAATCCAAGGAAATTGCCATTGTGAGGAGAACCAAATGTTTCCTTATCTCCTCTGAAAGGTAAACCACGCTCTGCCATAGTAATTATGGCTGCCACAACTCGTTCAAGAACATTTTTCCAGTACTGCCGTTTATTATTTATCTGTTCTGCTAGCTGGCAGTCAATTGTTGAGCCACGTTTTCTTGTAAGATATGTTACCGAAGCTGTTCTATGGTCTACAGAGTTTTCATGACTTTAAACTAAATAGGTGTTGCGCCAATCACAAAATCCATCGGATGATAATGGTGTAGAAGAATTTGAAAAGAGTTTACACACGAAACAGTATACATGACCAGTTGCTGGCGAATATACTAACCATTCTCTGTAATATTTTCCACCATTAGCCCGTTTGGGATAGAACAAGCTTTTCGAACAATATCTGTCTTGGTTTGCAGAAAGCTTCTTTGATTTTTCAAATGAACCATTTTAGTGCTGACATTCTGACGGACCTTTTTCTACCCAGTATAAAATCTCATCTTTACTTAAATCACCCCATACCCCAACATCATTCTGTTTGTTTTTTGATGCTGAATCTTCTGTGCTTGTACTACTCTCTGGTTTATTAATCTTAATATTTGTTGCTTCATTCGTTGAAGTAGATTCTATACAACTAGATGTACCAGGCTCTGTATCAGGAATAGGGTGAATATCCTGTGACTGACTCACTGTGGTAGAGGCTTTTGGTTCATCAGACCCCTTATCTATCTTTGTTAAGAAACTATCTAATTTTGTTATCTTGCTAAGCTCTTCTTCAGCTCTCTGCTTCTTTTTCCTCTTTTGAGCTCCACTTTTATAACTTCTGGTTGATATATTGCAAACTGTGGGCAGACAAATCAACAATGGTTCCGCCGCGTCACATGAATTAAAATTATTAAATCAACAACACAAATTATCTGTAGAAATTATTTGATATTTTGTATATTATGATTCTACATCTCCAGTGTTTCAATAAAAACAGACACTAGTGTGATATTATATTCTGGAATGCCGCCATTGTGAATTTTTCCGATTGTAAAGATGTAACCAGGTGGTCTCACAAAATATTTTTTTCCACACCTCTGCATAACGAATCTTGCTAGAACCTCTATAGTTGTGTGCAAAAATGGACACAGCATTCATAAATGCACAATAAAGTATAATTCTCATGATAAGACATTTATCAATACAAATAAAACTGTGAACCAGTCAATTAAATTTCAGCAATGGACAATGGACAAGTTTGAAAACTGACTTGACTTTCATAAATTTTAAGTCATGTAGCAAGATGAACAATAAATACAATAAATATAAAGCAACAAAATAAATATGTAATAGAATTTAAACGTATATTGATATTTTGTTTAACTTGATGATTGTAAATCTTCTTGTTTATTAAAAAAAGGAGACACCAATCCAATATGCCGCGATTCCGACATTATGAATTTAATAAGAGTAAACACCACGACCGTGCTCACAAATTTTTTTTTAATTCTATGTCTTCTGCATAACGAATATTGTTGAAACTCAACATTTATATGTAAAATTGGATGCGAAGTGCGCAGTTCAAAAATGCAGGTTAAATTAGCTTACCTTTGACAATAAACAAGCCAAACTATAAACTTCCTTACCTTTGTCAAACAGTGGAAAATATTCTTCAAACAATTCACTTGCAATAGCTTTCGAGCATGCAGGACTGAAGAATAACCTTTTGACTTCTCGTTAAAGTTGTCATTCGCGATTTTCATAAAAACAGTTTCGTATTTATCCAATAGGAAACACAACAGTGTTATTTTCGTATACTGCACTTCGTCCTCCGTTAGCAACGAAATCGCTAATAATACTGCAGTATATTTAAGGATACATATATGACAATTGCTCACTCGGACAATATTTTTTGGGGCCCCCACTTTCTTGGGGCCCTAAGCTATAGCTTGTTTAGCTTATACGTAAATCCTGCACTGGAGGGAGCGGAACGCCACGCGACAGCAGTCGGCAAAATCAGGTAAATGTCGGCCGAAGTCCAACCTCCAGTCGGTGGTGGTAGTCGTCTTGACGACAGTACTCCACCGCACAGAACAGGAGACGGGGCGAGGAACCGAATCCACAACCAAGTAAACTAGAGGAATAGCCGGCTTCCCAGAGTGCGGCTCCATGAGCCATGAACGGGATACGGAGAAAGGAATATGGCAACCAAGACTAACGCCGGCTCACAGCGAAGTGCCGGCGCAGAGGCGACAGAGCCAATGGTGAGGGAAGAAGGCGGCTTCCCACGGCCATAGGTACTAGGATTTGTGTGAGCGTACGAACCGGGTGCACGAGGCTCTCCTCCCCGTGGGAAGAGTGGATGGGAAGCAGGCATTTTTCGCAGGTATGGGACAAACACAGAACACAGCAAGATAAGACAACGCAGACAATGAACGTCTCGGGCTCACGACAGGGGAAAGACATACGGAAGTGCCAACCCCCAGAGAGTGTCAAGAAGCTAAAGGGTCGAAACATTCTGAGAAAGAGGAACCCATCTGGCGATCAGAAGGCCCTAACACACTTGCTCCGCGGCGGAGTTTTTATCGCTCTGAAAATAAAGTTCTTTCGTTCGTTCGTTCTCTCTCTCTTGGATCCCTTCCAATGACAAATAAAGAAGGAGCAGAAATACCACAGCAACGCAATCACACACAAATCACTAACAACAGTCAATGTCACAAACTGACCTAAACATGAAAGCCACCATCAAGTATCTCCCATGGCGCGGGTCGCACGCCGCCATCATATTCTTGGCGTCAAACATCTGCTGGGTCAGCCCTGGGACAGTAATGGCGCGGTACTGCTGCGAGCCCCTGGAGGTCAAAGGTGCGAAGCCGGGGATGAAGAAATGCAAGCGAGGGAATGGCACCATATTGACGCACATCTTCCTGAAGTCGCAGTTCAGCTGGCCGGGGAAGCGGAGGCACATAGTGATGCCGGACATGGCGGCGGAGATCAGGTGGTTCAAGTCCCCGTATGTGGGTGTCGTTAGTTTTATAGTTCTGGGCAAAAGATTAAGTACAACAGAGAAATAATTAAGTTAGGGAGTTGTGGGTACGATGTCGTCAGCTCCCGATGTCTCAGCTTGAAAGAGACAATCTGAAGAAAGGGATTCTATATCATCATCATCATCATCATCATCATCATCATCATCATCATCATCATCATCATCATCATCATCATCATCATCATCATCATCATCATCATCATCATCACCATCATCACCGGGGTCAGCATTGCCACATACATAAGAGCACTCTCTCTTCTAATGTGTTGATGGCCAGGTAGCGGGTTCAACTCCTACACCGGTAAGTTGGACTAAAATGTTGACTTCTCATCCTTGACATGGGGACGTATACAGCAGATTTCAAAGTTTGTTTATATGCGGTTTATAATTTACGGGTCAGAGATCAAGTGCACATTATTAAATGTATTACGTCTTCACATGGAAACATTAGCGTTGAATAGTTAATTTTCTCGTGGAACATGAGATTGGCCTTATGACAAGAGCCTCGCGTAGTGACCCCGGGCATTACTTTAAAACAAATTTTTTAGCGAGAAATCACTAGTTTTTCACCAAAATATCAAATAAATGTCGCCGCATTCCATGATTTAAGTTGCTTTTGGACCTATCAAAGACATATTCCTTGGGTGGAGGTAAATGTAACAGTTAATATCACACAAAATGCTCCTCATTGCCCAATGTGAAAAGTGGAACAGAAGGAGTCTCGGCAAGCCAACAGCCCGCACAGGTACACTGTGCATAATGCCAATGCAAAATCCTCCACGGAAAATACAGTTTATCGTCGATTGAATCGGCAGTCACCAGAAATACTTCATTGACGGTTAAAAAAAAAAAAATTCCACATGGTGACCCGATTAAAGCGCCGCACAATGCATGAACTCCGTAACTTCAGCGACGACTCCCAGGAGTCTCCTGAAAAATGCACTTGTGAACAGAAAAGGCAAACCAGTCAATTCAGCGACAGCCGGCCATTGTTCCGAACAAGCAGTTCACTGTGCCAACAACAGCGGACAGATGTAAAGACAATGCACACGAATCTCACAGCTCATAGTGCTGCGGTACGTATTCACTCAGTAACAGGGCGACGGAACCATGTACTACCAGTCCAACATGAGGAAAGTGCAAATGCAAACCGTAGCCACAAGCATAACACGCCAGATGCCTTAACGGTTCAATGCCTAACCGCCATGTTGGGGAACGGAAGTCTCCTGTCGCCTTTATATTCCCCAATATCTCTCCTCCTGTCGTCACTATATTCCCCAATACCTCTCCTCCTATTGTCACTATCACCATCATTATATATATTTATATATATACTAGCAGACCCGGCCCGGCTTCGCCCAGTCCCTGGTGGGGAGCATCTCATTTAATTCATATAAGTAGTCATATAAGTTCTCGTTCCCGTTACCGATTATCTGTCTGTCTGTCTGTCTGTCTGTATGTATGTCTGTCTGACCCGGCCCGGCATCGCTCAGCTCCTGGTGTGGAGCATCTCATTTAATTCATATAAGTAGTCATATAAGTTCCCGTTCCCGACTGTCTATCTGTCTATCTGTCTGCCTGACCCTGCCCGGCTTCGCCCAGCCCCTGATGGGGGCATCTCATTTAATTCATATAAGTAGTCATATAACCTAGTCAGGTCTTAGTCAGATATGACTGAGCTACCGTATGACAGTAGACGGTACTACCTGCTTTCTGTCAGCGCCGAATGTTGGGCGGCGCTTACCAAACCCGACACCCCACATTGTGCCAACGGCTTCGGGCGGAAGAGCGAAATTGGGAGGGTACTAGCCTTATCCTGGTGCGAGGAAATGCAACCCAAAGACAAAATAAGTCATGGCAGGGCAGACCAGGCCCTAAGCCTTGGTTCTCAGCTGGTCTAGGATCGAAGCTCCGACAGGCGGACAGTTAGAGCATCGCTTTGCTGATCCGGCAGCTTCTGCAGCTTGTCTTGTTCCAGATTATAGGTGTCAACTTTCCTCTGGAGTGAACTAGGCAGGCCGAGAGAGGGATCATGCTGCATGGGCAACACATGGTTTCTTTATTTTAGCCCAGGCTTTGTGCTATGGAGAGGCAATAACTCCATCCCTGGTCTTAACCGGTCTCGGAATCAAAGCGAGAGGCAACTGTTACGGGTTATAAGTCCTTGTCAGTTGGCGTAGACATGGGGCGCCATGCGTTGCCTCTGACGGTGGGAGACACCTACAGGTGGCATCCCCCAGCCAATTGGGTGCTGATCCGCCACAGCCTGCCTGCTTCAATGGGTGCTTGGGGCTAGGACAAAATCTGAATTGCAGGCTGTAAAACCAATGCACCAGGTACTAATAAAAAGAATAGAAACCTCAAGCTACGGCTATATATAACAGTAAAGGGAGTTAGCTTAGGAGTGGAGAGTTAATGAATGCTGCGCATTCATTAACTAGTGGGGAATCATAGTTGGTGAACGTGTGTGCACGAATGGGTAGAAGTATCCAGGGGTTGCACACACGTCACTTGGGACTTGGGATTCAACTAGGTAAACAGAAAACATGTCCGTAATTACCATCACCAGTTTGAAGATGTATGATTTCAACCAATAAACGCATGTTTATATAACAGACGAGACTTGTCCACTATATCGACACGAGCCATCTCCTACACACAGCCTTATCACATCACCTGTACTACTGTTATACAGGCTGTTTTGGTGCCGTCGACCTCAATATATCCAACATGGCTCGTCGCGGAGATTGTTGACTCAAGCGAAGATTTGTTTTGTCTGCGTCTGGAGACGGATGTTATGGAGGTTTTCTCAAGTAGATTATAAGAGACGCAACAACTGAAAGCCCGCCCAGGGGTAGTTGTTGTGATTTCCCGGTGTTTGCTAAGGGGATCTTGGTCAAGGTCAGGAGGTTTGCTAATCTTGTTTTATAGAGAGACCGATATTTTTTGATATACCTGACTCACCAATATACAGTGCCTTGATCGCTGACATACGCTGCTTTTTGTTGAAATCAAGAATTGCTGTTTTACATCGAAAATTTTAAATGATGTCGTCACCGCTAGATGCATCTTACAACTTGTAAAGTAACCTTGTACCTCGGGAAATAAATTATGTCTACAGCCGAACGATCAGCTCCAATTGGAACAGCGAAATCTCGAGGATGATAAAATTTATGAGCGTGGTCTCAGCTCACTGGACTGTTTGAGGTTGAATCAAGGTCGATTTTCACTTTCTGGACCACTGAAATTCTCGAATCAAGGTCGTCAACAGTCACTTCAGCTAAGTGAAGGCATCGAGTATGTTCAACTTGTCTCAAATCAAATTTGTTTCAATTGATTTGAACTGACCGTTCCACTGCTATTGTCGATTGGAACTTCTCTCATCAAGTTTGTCGATTGGAATTTTTTTCATCAAGATTGTCGATTGGAATTTCTTTCATCAAGATTGTCGATTAGAATCCTCTTTCAGCAAGATTGTCGATTGGAACCTCTTTCAGCAAGATTGTCGATTGGAACCTCTTTCAGCAAGATTGTCGATTGGGACCTCTTTCAGCAAGATTGTCGATTGGAATCTCTCTCATCAAGATTGTCGATTGGAATCTCTCTCATCAAGATTGTCGATTAGACCCTCTTTCATCAAGATTGTCGATTGGAACCTTTTTCATCAAGTTTGTCGATTGGAAACTTTTTCATCAAGTTTGGGTAATGGATAATTTTAAGTTAATTAATAACATACTTAATTGAACAGAATATTTCTTGCTGCTTGCTTTAAAATAATATTGTCTTAAAATATTAGTATATTATATTGGTTGGTACTTTCCATTGCAGATTTTTTTAGGATGGAAGCCCAGAATTTTTCTCAAGTACTGAGTGAAGTTGGTGGGGCAATATCATAGACTTAGCAAGGTTTCAAACGGAAATTAGTTTATTAATTAGAAAAATTGATTGATGTAATTTACAAATATTGCAGCATTGCAAGGAATGAGGCTTCTTTAACTCAGGTACTAAGAAGCATATAGAAGAAGATATTGTTTTTAGGCTGAGATAGCATAAAGAGGAAAAATGCACCTGAGCAGAGACTTAAGACGCGTGACTGCATGGTTAGGAGAGTTAAAGGTGGCAGTCAGCGAGGTAGAATGTTTCGTACTCTGGTTACAGAGTAAAACAAATAATGTAGGAAACAATGAGATAAAAAGGAACAAAAAGAATAGCCGAGGACAGCCACTAGTTAATGAAAATAGAGGGCAGTATAGAAGCATTTACGTTAATCCAAATATGACTAGGGTTAGGAGCTGGTATAATGATCAAGGATACAGAAATGGGCATGAGAGAGACTGTTCTAGGAGTTGGCCATCCTATACTGTAAGCGCTAGAAAAAGACGTGACGAATGGTTTGAAAAAAGACAAAGACAATATCTAAACTCAGGTGTAAGAGACAGAGTTGAACCTGTAAATAAAATACAAACTAATCCTAAAATGGTTGCGAATGTGACTAGTGGACAGGAAAAGAAGACGACGGTATTAGTGAAAAAAATAAACCGAGAGACACAGACGCAGGCAGGTAATACGATAGAAAATAGTACGCAGACTCAGGTAGATATTGTAGAGAAAAATACCCAAGTGCAACCGACTAAGAAAATAGTAAGGGGAACGCAGACTATTAAGACGCTAGAAGTGGCAGCACCACCTCAAGTGAAATTTGATAAGGTTGCGCCAGTCAAAATTAAAGAGGATGTTCCGGCAGAACGTAAGCCGCCGTTAAAACCAAGAAACACCAGGATGAAAATTAGAAAAACTGCTGGGACTAGGACTGCTGCGACCAGTCTATTAGTAAATGTAGGAGATGACACGACAGAGGCATTAGACTTGTCAGAGTGGGACGTTAAATGTATTCCCGACCGGATGGGTGGTCCTAGAAGTAAGAAAATTGGCAGGGGTGATAGTTCCAACTATAAGGATGTTGCTTCCTCCTCTACAGCATATAGTAAACAAGCTGGGAGAACAACTATAGTTAGTGATTACTCAGAAGACGAAATAGCATGGTATAACCTATATAGGACCTGTTTTGAAAATAGTGAACAGACAGATACAGTAATGAAGAGAACAGCAAGTAAACGTAGTAGAAAGAAGAATAGTAATAGAATTTATGACCATGAGACCTGAATACTTCAGGGACAGTTCGGCATTTAGTGATATGGAAAATGAGTGGTATGAAGAGAAACACACGCCAGTAATAGGAGACAATGAACTGTTTGACTTAGACACATTATATGGATAGTAGAGTTAAGTTTGAGCATAGTGAAAAAGAGAATTAGTTTAACTTGAGAGATGGGTGTTTTCCATTTTATGGTGTTGCAGTAGATAATATATGAACTTAGATGGTACGGTAGAAGGTGGAGGAAAATCACAATAGGTGATATATAACCGGCAGGTAGTTGGTAGTTGAGTATTAGAAGAACGAGAGTAGAGTCATGTAAACAAGGCGAGGAGTAATAGATTGGTTGGTGCAGATATATAACTAGAGATTGATCTGAAGAGATGTAGATTCTTGGCCGAGTGGTGAAATATTAAGCGTGCTTACGCGATGCTGAGAGTTACGTGGAGAGAAAAGATGGTGTTCATGAATACATAAGTGTATTGTCTTGCTTGTAGTAAGGAGAGAGTAGGTGATATGTGATGGATCTAGAACACAATCGGGAAAGTTCGTATAGAGAGACGCATTGTCTGAGATAGATGAAGTGACTTAGAGAGTTTGAAAGAATGGTCGTGTTGTGTATTAGGTTGAGACGTCTGACATTTGAATTAACGTTTCGATCGTTGTTGTGGGGAAAAAGCAGATACAGTAGTGGGGGGCAGAGGTAAGATGAGACGAGCGTGCCTGATACGGAGGAAGAAAGAATATGAGAGAATACGAGGAAGTATGTAGCATTGCCTCAGTGGACTAAGTGTGTCGATGGTGATGGGTGGTGAGTAAAAGAGATATTTTGCTAGATTGTTTGTTGAAAGGATCCGAGGGATGACATAAATGTGGCTGCCAGAGATATAAAGGTGTGGTATTGACTGTTGAGTAAGGTAATGTAAGGTGATGAACATTATGTGTATGTGTATAAATAGCCAGATAAGGGTGAGATTGTTAAAAGGAGATGGTGAGAATATAGGTAAGTGATGCCAGTTGATGTGTGCAATGAGTAAGGAAACATGTTAGACAGGAATGAATGGTTACTCACGAGATTAGATTGCGTGGCGGTTGTTTTTGGTGTTTCGTTGGTCGTTGTAGGAGGCAGATCTAGTGTTGTTCGGGGAAATTGTGTTGGAGTAGGATTACATGATGCAGAGAAGTGCGAAGAGGTGATTAGTATGTCTCGTTGGACTGAGGATAGTTGTGAAGAGCTGTCTGTCTGTAAAGGAGGTAGAGATCATCGTTAGTTATACGCGCGCGCTTGCTGTTTCTGAAAGGATAACGATAACTGTGAGGAAGTGTTGTGATAAGATGTTGGAAATTGTGATGTGTCGGGTGCACGGGTAACTTAAAAGTAGAATTAGTTGTTGGTACAGTAGTTAGATGTATTGGTGAGAGGTCTATAGTAAATAGACAAAGTTTTGTTGGACGTAGGAGGCTGGAGATACCGTAGTTAACGGTAATGATTGTAGTTGTAGTAATACTTGGAACAAATCCAAGGGAAACAATTAGTGTGTCGAGATACGGTTTCCTTTAGTAGAGAGATGAGTTGTAGTGTGTTGAGATAGCCGCCACAATAGTATTAAGTAAAGTGATTCGAGCTGTAGTTTACAGCGGTTGGTTAGGCTGATATTCCAGATATTGTGATGTGTTAGGAGTTAGTCTGGTAAAAGATAGAATATTGTGAGGGGAGAGAATCAATGATTGACGGTCATTTATTAATTAGTGAATTTTGTTGAGAGAACAGATATTATTCTAAGTTAGGAATTGATCTGTAGGTAACAGATATATATATACTTGGCAGTGAGTTGTTTTGTTTTCTCGGTTATAAAAATAGTGGAATGACTTGTGTAAATAGATATGTATTACATTGGTTCGTATAGGAGGCCAAGGTTGCTGGGTCACTTTACGTAGTTAATTATAAGTGAATTATATTTTTTTTTTTTTTTTTTTTTTTTTGAAAACCTTCTCTTTAGCGAGAAGACAGTTTTTTTTTTTTTTTTAAATTGAATTTGAGTTTTAATGCCTCATATATGTAATATGTTTTTTTGCTTGATTTGGTCCAGTAAAATGATTGTTATTATTTGATTTTAGAATAGGGTTATTGTGTTCTTAGACTTTTACGTACAAACTATTGGTCCGTAAAAGAGACCAGTAGTATTAACTAACAATAGATTAGGATGTACGTGTATTATTTTAATATATGTTTTTCTTTGAATGAGTTCATACCTTTAATTAATATGAGGGGAAACATAAATGATGTATAAAAAATTTTTTTTTTGGGGGGGGGGGGGGGGTATGATGTCCTGTTATGATTTTATTTCGCTGTTTTGTATGTTAAATAGTAATTAATTAAGTTATATTTAATTTACATGGTTTTGGCTAGAATAAAGAAAATACATGGGGTTTTATTTAGGACCCTTCGTTCAGAAAATAGTAATAAACTACTGGGGACTAGAAGAGAGACACATTCTCCAAGTTTATGAGTATATTCTACTAGCAAGATTGCTGTGATAATCAGCGTTGAGAAGTTGTGGAAACATAGGCCATACTTAAGTGACGGGGTTACTACACAAGTAAAATGGTTATGGGGAATTTAAGTGAGCATTAATTGAAGATATATGGATTGGACGCCATATTGGGGAAGAAAAGATTAAAGTGAATAACGTATATAGCAGTGGGGTAAATGAGGGGAAAGTTTAGAACATAGTTTCCATGGGGTCAGAAGAGCCATGGTGCACTTTCATAGAGACACGAGATTGCTGGCTTATAGAAGAAGAAGTGCTACGCCAGGCAATTAGCAAAACATGAATTGAATCCATGTTTGACTCCGAAGAATGATTAGATACGGTGGATAACAGTACAATAGTAAAGGGTTGTAAGGGTGTCAATGAGAAATGAACGTGGTCACTGTGGAGACAAAATGACATGGGGTTTTTGAGGGTCCGGGATATATGGACTGTAATAGAGTAATGTTGAAGCAGTCACAGACATGAGTTCAGGGGTAGTATATTGTTGCTGTTGATAACGGCATAAGTAGAGGTTTTAGTAGAGATGCCCATAGTAAATGGACATTAAGGGGTCGCTGAAATTTTCGGCGAAATTAAGAGAGAATTCTGAGTGAGGTATACGAGAAGATTAGTTATGAGGTAATGTGTATAAAGTTGAAAGAGGTCTAGAGGGATGATGGACCTTGTTAATTGTGTACTGTCTGTAATATATAGACATCTGGGGGTGAATAATATTTTTTGATGGTTGGTACTTGATGCTGTAGATAGCAGCGTAAACTGTTACCATAATAAGTGGTACTGTAGAAGAGATAATTGTTTTAGACTTTATTACATAAAGTCTCAAATGACATAGGGGGATAAAGGTGTGTGTGATTTAGCTAAGTGTGGTTTTTTTAGAGAGAAAGAGTTCTACTTCTTTGAATCTACGGTGCGCACCGATTCCTTGTCTTTCTATCATGTGCGAGTGTTCTCAGGTTGATTGAAAGTAGAGAATTAGTAAGTAATGTTAGTGATGACAATAGGGAGTTGGTATCAAAAGAGTACGGCGTTTTGAATTTTTGAGATCGTGATAAGAGGGTTTAAGCGGTTTGCTTATGAAGAGAAGAAGAAGAAGTATTTCAAAAAGGTACCCATATGTGTTATGATTATTATATATATATATGTGTTAAATATTATTGAGGTGCCTATAGATATATATAGATACCTATACAAGAGTTATTTTGGTGATAGGATATATGTAAATAATATATGTTATGAAGGGTCAGAAACGAAGAAGAGGTTCATAGTGGGTTGCTATGAGGGAGAGTCACAAATAGAAATATGGAAATATATGTGAAGGGATTATTGGGCAGGTGTGGTATAGAACCGTAGAGTTAAGTGGTTAAGAGTTGGGGTTGAGACTTTTTCAGGGAAAAAGTCTCCTTGAAGAAGGGGAAGTATATATAACAGTAAAGGGAGTTAGCTTAGGAGTGGAGAGTTAATGAATGCTGCGCATTCATTAACTAGTGGGAAATCATAGTTGGTGAACGTGTGTGCACGAATGGGTAGAAGTATCCAGGGGTTGCACACACGTCACTTGGGACTTGGGATTCAACTAGGTAAACAGAAAACATGTCCGTAATTACCATCACCAGTTTGAAGATGTATGATTTCAACCAATAAACGCCTGTTTATATAACAGACGAGACTTGTCCACTATATCGACACGAGCCATCTCCTACACACAGCCTTATCACATCACCTGTACTACTGTTATACAGGCAACCTGGAACGTGAGAACCATGTGTCCAGGATTTTCCACTGACTTGACAAATATTGACGATGTGAGAAAAACGGCTGTGATTGATGCTGAACTCAATCGTCTTAACATTGATATTGCTGGCCTGCAGGAGACTCGCGTCGCTGAGGAAGCGTCACTCAGGGAAAACAATTACACCTTTTTTTGGAAGGGAAGAGGGCAGGCAGAAAAAAGGCAACATGGTGTGGGCTTTGCAGTGAAGAATTCGCTACTGGGAATGATTGATATCCCATCTGGAGGTAATGAAAGATTATTATCACTGCGCTTGGCAACCTCTTGTGGTTTTGCCACCATTCTCACTGCATATGCACCGACACTCGCTTCCTCTGATGATGTGAAGGATACGTTCTATGAGCAGCTAGACTCTGCGATCAAGGCAGTTCCAAAATCCGACTACATTTATATGCTCGGTGATTTCAATGCTCGTGTGGGCAAGGACTCGAGTTCATGGCCAGTGTGCCTTGGAAAATACAACATCGGTCGCATGAATGATAATGGGCAAAGGCTGCTGGAGCATTGCACTAGAAATGACCTATGTATTACAAACTCCTTTTTTAAAACAAAAGAGATGCATAAGGTCACATGGAAACATCCAAGATCCAGCCATTGGCATCAGCTGGACTTCATTATCACACGGAGACAACATCTGAACCATACATCATTAATTCGAAGTTACCACAGTGCTGACTGTGATACAGATCATTCTTTGGTTGTTGCAAGGGTTAGACTGAGACCAAAGAGAATCTACACAGCTAAACACAAGTCTAGCCCCAGGATTAATATTACTAACACTCACGATCCTGGAAAGTGCTTTGAATTTCAACAGCAACTTGAAGACGCTTTCAATGATACATCAGAAAATTGTATAGTAAATGATAAATGGAGTAAACTTAAGGAAACTATTTATAAAACAGCGGTAGGGGTTTACGGCACTGTGGATCATAAGAGGCAGGACTGGTTTGCGGCAAACAGCCAGTCACTGCAGCCCTTGATTGATAAAAAGAAGATAGCTCTCTTAAGAAACAAGGAAAGACCAACGCGTAACACTCTGAGTGAGCTGAAGCAAGCGAGGAAGGATGTACAAAAGGCTGCCAGGCAGTGTGCGAATGACTATTGGATCAAGTTATGTGAGTCCATTCAAATCGCAAGTGATAAGGGAAACATCAGAAGCATGTATGAAGGGATAAAGAAAGCCTGTGGTCCAATGATCAAAAGAAGTGCACCGCTGAAAACCTTGACTGGAGAAATCATCACTGATAAGAAACAGCAGATGGATAGATGGGTCGAGCACTATTTAGAGCTTTACTCAAGTGAGACCAAGCTAGCGGATGATGCCCTCAACGCCATAGAGGCCCTGCCAACTCTTGACCACCTGGACACACTTCCCACTATAACAGAAGTTAAGTGTGATATAAATGAGCTTGCATCTGGCAAGGCTCCAGGTAAGGATGGGATTCCAATAGAGGTAATCAGGAGTGGGCAAGACACACTCGCTCTACAGATCCACCAGCTAATAGAGCTATGCTGGCGAGAAGGACAAGTCCCACAGGATTTCAAAGATTCAAACATCATAACGCTGTACAAGAACAAGGGAGATCGGAGCGACTGTAACAACTATAGGGGTATCTCACTTCTGTGTATTGTTGAGAAAGTATTTGCCAGAATTGTCCTGCACAGACTTCAAGTCCTGGGAGATCAAGTCTACCCCGAATCACAGTGCGGCTTCCGTCAGAACCGGTCTACAATTGATATGATATTCTCATTGCGACAGATGCAAGAAAAATACCGGGAACAAAATCAGCCACTGTTTATTGCCTTCATCGACCTCACAAAGGCATTCGATTTGGTCAGTCGTGAGGGTCTGTTCAAAGCACTAAAGAAGATTGGCTGCCCACCAACTCTTCTGTCCATTGTGGAATCGTTCCACACAGGCATGAAGGGTATAATCAAGTTTGATGGCTCAACTTCAGAAGAGTTTGAAATCAAGAGTGGAGTTAAGCAAGGTTGTGTACTAACCCCCACCCTCTTTGGGATATACTTTTCACTTCTGCTGAAATATGCCTTTCGTGATCAGGATGACGGTATATACATTCACTCACGCTCAGATGGTGGCCTCTATAATGCTCAGAGATTGAAGGCCAAGACCAAAATTAGCAGGGTACTTATCAGAGAGTTGCTTTTTGCGGATGATGCTGCGATTACGACCCACTCTGAGGAAGAATTACAACATCTACTATCATCATTCTCCAATGCTTGTTCTGAATTTGGTTTAACAATTAACAAAAAGAAGACACAGATTATGTCACAAGGTGCACATGATGTACCATCAATCTTTATTGACGACGCCGAACTAGAGATAGTAGACCATTTTACATATCTAGGATCAGAGGTAAATAGCAAATTATCCCTCGATCAGGAAATCAACATCAGGATTGGCAAGGCAGCAACAACAATGAACATGTTAGCAAAAAGAGTCTGGGAGAACAGGAAGCTTACTGCCAAAACAAAAGTCCTCGTCTACCAAGCCTGTGTCCTTTGTACTCTTCTTTATGGCAGTGAAACCTGGACAACTTACTCACGCCAAGAGAAACGTTTAAACAGCTTTCATATGCGGTGTCTGCGAAGAATACTTGGTATTAAGTGGCAAGACAAAATCACAAATACTGAAGTATTGGAAAGATCAGGTTGTGTGACGGTGTATTCCCTGCTCAGTCTTCGTAGACTTAGATGGATAGGACACGTTAGGAGGATGGATGATGGTAGAATACCAAAGGACATCTTTTTTGGTGAATTACAGATGGGTAGGAGATCTCAGGGTCGGCCTCTACTACGACACAAAGATGTGTGTAAGCGGGACATGATTGATATAGGCATTGATAATGCACAATGGGAACACGTCGCCGCTGAACGTGTTGCATGGAGGGCAACTATCAGAAATGGAATAAAGACAAAGGAGAAAATGATTGCAGATAAAGCACACACAGAGCGTGAGAGACGTAAGATGGTGCAAAATGGTGGAAATGACCATGTTTTCACATGCACCTACTGTGGGCAAACATTTGCAGCAAGAATTGGCCTTACCAGCCACACTCGCCACCGCCATGGATCGTAGTTATTAAGCCTTTTTGAAGCACAATGTACCAAACTATCGTCTGTCAAGACGAAAAGGTGCCAATGAGTCATATAAGTTCCCGCTCCCGTCTGTCTGTCTGTCTGTCTGTCTGTCTGTCTGTCTGTCTGTCTGCCTGTCTGTCTGTCTGTCTGTCCTTCCCTCTCTGTCGGTCTGTCTGTCTGTTTGTCTGCCTGTCTGTCTAATCATTTATTGGTTGCAGTTAGAACAACCTAGATAAACGAAGACCAACTTACAAAAAGCATTAGAAAGAGCACTTGAAAGGTCTTTACGTCTTCCCCAACAATTAACTTGGGTAAATGGAGCGGCGGCAGCAGCAGCAGCAGAAGAAGAAAAAGGAGGAGTAGGAGCTGGGAGGAGGAAGAGGGAGGCGGAGGAGGGAGGAGGAGGGAGGAGGAGGAGGGAGGAAGAGATAGGCGGAGAGAGGAGGAGGAGGGAAGAGGAGGGAGGAGTAGGAGTAGGGAGGAATAGGAGGGAGGAGGAGGGATTAAGAGGAGGAGAGAGGAGGAGGAGGGAGGAGGAGGAGGGAGGAGGAGGAAGGAGGAGGAGGAGAGAGGAGGAGGAGAGAAGAGGAGGGAGGAGGAGGAGGGAGGAGGGGGATAAGGGAGGAGGAGGGAGGAGGGGGATAAGGGAGGAGGAGGAGGAGGGGGAGAAGGTAGGAGGAGGGAGAAGGAGGAGGGAGGAGGAGGAGGAGGGAGGATGAGGGGGGAAGGATGGAGGAGGGAGGAGGAGGAAGAAGAGAGGAGGAGAAGGGAGGAGGAGTGATTAGGAGGAGGAGGAGGGAGGAAGAGAGCAAGGAGAAGGGGGAGGAGGGAGGAAGAGTAGGGAGGAGGAATATGGAGGAAGAGTAGGGAGGAGGAGGAAGAGGGAGGAGGAAGGAGGAGGGAGGATGAGGGAGGAGAAAAACGCAGGAGGAGGAGGGGGAAGAGGAGGAGGGAGGAGGAGAGGGAGAAGGAGGAATTTGGAGGAGGAGGAGGGAGGAGGAGGGAGGAGGAGGAGAGAGGAGGCAGAGGGAGGAGGAGGAGGGAGGAGGTAGAGGGAGGAGGAGGGAGGAGGAGGAGGGAGGAGAAGGAGGGGGAGGAGGAGGAGGGAGGAGGAGAGAGGATGAGGAGGGAGGAGGAGAAGGGAGGAGGAGGGATGAGGAGAGGGATGAGGAGGGAGGAGTAAGGGGAGGAGGAGGAGTAGGTAGGACGAGGAGGAGGGAGAAAAAGGGAGGAGAAGGAGGAGGGAGGAGGAGGGATGAGGGGGAGGATGTAGGAGGAGGAGGAGGGAAGAGGAGAGAGTAGGAGGAGAGAGGAGAAGGGAGGAGGAAGGAAGAGGAGTGATTAGGAGGAGGGAGGAGGGCGAGGAGGTAGGAGGAGGAAGAGGGAGGAGGAGGAGGAAGGAGGAGGAGGAAGGAGGAGGAGGAAGGAGGAGGAAGAGAGAGGAGGAGGGAGGAGGAGGAGAAAGAGGGAGGAGGAGGATGGAGAGGGGGGAGGGGAAGAGGAAGAGGGTAGGAGGAGGAGGAGGGGAGAGGAGGAGGAGGAGGATTATAACGCATATGCCTGTAGATAACTGGTGGGTCTGTCTATCTATCTGACCCGGCGTGGCTTCGCCTAGCTCCTGGCGGGTAGCGTCTCATTAAATTCATACAACAAAATAAAGTAACTTAAAAGAATGTCCTTCCACACACCATCCATTATTTCTAATCAAAACCGTTTCTAATCACCTGCATGACTGTAGATAACTTCGTAAGCATAAAAAGATGAGTTACAATGATATGCATTATGCATTATTTTTATGAAAACTTTGAAAATGCCCTAAAGATTGTATCATTATTTATTATAACTCATATGCCGGTACGTAACTACAGACAAAGAGTTTATAAATCTTTGAAAACGATGCAACAATATGACTATAAGGTATACAGCAATGTTATTAAAAGTTATGCCCCTTGAAATAACTTTTCTAGAGTTAAGTCTCCTCGCTGTATATAAATTACAATGTAAAATGAAAAATTAAATAATATTAAGTAAGCAGCCGATTTCACACTAAAAAATATCACAGTTGGCTGCGCTGGAATGAAAGGAAGACGTGTAGAAAATTTCATCTCAATCGGATGGGCCGTTCGCGAACGCATAAAGGACACACCCACATAAGTCTCTTTTATATATAAGATGGAGAGGAGACACACAGACCGACAGATAGATAGATAGATAATTAGATAGATAAATAGATAGATAGATAGATAGATAGATAGATAGATAGATAGATAGATAGATAGGTAGGTAGGTAGATAGATAAATAAGTAGATAGATAGGTAGATAGATAGATAGGTAGATAGATAGATAGATAGATAGATTGATAGATACAGACAGACAGACAGACAGACAGATAGATAGATAGATAGATAGATAGATAGATAGATAAATAGATAGATAGATAGATAGATAGATAGATAGGCAGGCAGGCAGACAGGCAGACAGACAGACGGACGGGCTGACTGACAAATAGACGAATGGAGGGATAGATGAATGGATGGATGGATGGATGGATGGATGGATGGATGGATGGATGGATAGAAAGACATATATATATATATATATATATATATATATATATATATATATATATATATATATATATATATATATATATATATATATATAGAGAGAGAGAGAGAGAGAGAGAGATAGAGAATGACATCATGTGCCTAACCACATCCTTATTGTATTCCAAGCGCTCATGAATGCGCACTTAAGATTACACATGGTGATATGGCTGATTATATTGATGATGATATGGCTAGTGATATTGATGATGAAATGGCTGATGATGTTAATAATATGGCTGACGATGTTAACGATAGTGTGGCTGATACATGGCTAATGAAAGGTGATTGTAACAGTTCTAGCACAGCGACCCCAACCTGAAGCAGATGTCATAGAGAGCCTCGTTGTCGATGATGTAGGTCATATGGAGAGGATGACGCTGCAGTGAGTGACCAGAGGATCTGGCTGACACTCAGAACTCCGAGGACAGGACAGACGGACACATAATCAGAATGCTACTGATACCATCAGTATTGGGACTTTTCGCTGGCTGTTGCAGATGAGGACGGAGCACGTATGGGGATGACCCGAGTGCTGAGATGTCAGTTCTTGACCAAGGCGCGTTGAGACGAAAGAATAAGAGCCCTTCTCGTATGTTGATGGCAAGATAGGCGGTCCAGCCCTTACACCGGCATTAAGTTGGACTTATATGTTGCCTTCTCGTTCAGAAATATAAACTACTGAACGTACAATTGCCTAGAAAATAAATCTGGGGATGACAGCAACGCCCTGTAAATGACACATTACATTTTTTTTGTACAAATGCGCATGAGGTGTATGATGCGGGTCTCTTTCACAACTCTCGCAAGTATGTTTCGAACGCGGTATGCGGGATTGCGTTTGTTACTCTTTCGCCTGACTCGCATGCCAGATCACAGGCTCCCTATACGAATTTTTAACGGCGATGTGCGTTGTGGTAAACGCTCTCAAAGCAGCCAGAGGAAACGCTTTAAGGACACTGAAGATATTGCTCAAAGCTTTGGAAATTAATCATGACACATGGTCGACTGCTGTCAAAGACCCACATTCGTGGCGTACATCATTAGACTAGGATGTAGTCACTTGTGAAGCAAATAGGACTGCAAGAGCTGTGAAAAAATGGCTGGACCAAAAAAAAAAAAAAAAAAAAAAAAAAAAAAAACCACTGCAGGAGATCCTCCTTCTGGAATATGAAGCATTCTTTGCCCAAACTGTCAAAGAACATTTCGAGCCAAAATAGATCTTACCAGCCATCTTAGAACTCACGGCTCTAAACTTTCAACCCCGCTGGATGAAATGAATAGTCATCATCATTATTGATGACAAACACCAACACCACTCTTTCGCCACAGAGCCGAAAGAAATAGACGAAGAAACTCAAAAAGAAGCATGGTTGGATGGCTCCGTCGTGTGAAACAAAAACTTATACAGTAGACAAGTGTTTGGTCGCTGCTTACATTGTCCGACCTGAAAATGAACAATTTCCCGCATTGCGTCGTAAATTTCAACTATCATAAATCGAATAGTTTGTTATGTGTGACACAAGCTCTATTGCACCAGAATGAGATTGGTCGTTGACTGGATTCTAATGCTCCTTCTATATCACTACAGAGTGGAAGCTGAGCTAGCCACCTGTCTCACACCACAAGTCACCACTGCAGGACACATCCACCAGTCAGTGAACAAGAATGAATTTGCGCACATAATTTCCTTTTAATGATGTATGAACACGGAAATACACAACCTATAAATCCAGGAACAATAATTCTCTCAGAATATATCTTCATCACAACCGAACACTCGAATAACAGTGCCTTCTCAAGGCCTACTTAATTTCGTCCACTACAACAGTTAACTATCCACTCTTCCTGGCCCGAACTCCCTCGATCCAATCCACCCTGGGTCTAGGCCTCAACACAACTATCCGACCCTCTCTCGGTCTAAACTTCAACTACTATCCCTCAAAAAACACCGGTCGGAGCTCTCTTCCCAACTCCGCTATCCTTCAATCTCCCGGACCGCCGACCTCTACTGTCAGTTCCCAAAACTCAATTGTCCCTCAATGTTTTTCACTTGTCTTTTTACCCTTCTTTTCAGCCCTCCCTGGGGAATGCCCTTTAACCCCGTGACTTGTTTATGTTGTAGCATTACTACTATGGGCAATCACCTTAATGTTAGTGAACCCAGGCATGTTTCAATGTGAATATTAGATTTTACGATATTGTGTTTCCAATTGTCTTTCTTCACAGTGGAAGCTTGTTATTTGGTTAGTTGGCAGCTAACTTCTCGGTGAACGAGTCTGAAGAACACTGTTTTGTGTTTATTATTCTGTAAAACCACAAGTGCATCTGTTGACAACCTACGTTATCACAGCAACGCGTTTTCTACGTCATTGTGATATTTATAGAATTAATTGAACGCAAAAAAAAAAACAAAAAAAAACACGCAGCCACAAATGGTTTGTATAAGGAAATGTGCAGTGCACGGTGGACCGAATGAAGGCAAAAGATATAACTTGTAAGACCCACAAACAGTTTCAACAGAGAAAGATCTTAGGGAAAATGTCGTAACAAATGAACGTATTGGTGTGCACTGTGCACAAAATTCTTAAACAACGATTGCATTTTCATCCATACAAGAGTGGTACAGGGAATAAAAATCGGCCGATACAGCTGGAACCTGATAAATGTATATGTAAGTGGGGAATCTTGCATAAGCAGAGAGAGTTGGGACTGGTTGAAAGGTTCAGTGGACACTCCAGATACCAGGTATCTGATATGTGGTGACTTCAACGCCCGCCCCAAGGAATGGGATAGGTCGGGAGAGAACAGACAGGGTATTGCTCTTGTTGAGGCCTTGCTTGAAACGGATGTTGTCTGTCTAAATGACGGTACACCCACTAGGGTAGCAATGAGACCGGGGGACCCTGACACGGCCATCGACCTGGCGCTTGTATCCCAAGAGGCGGCATCAGATATAAAATGGAGCGTCCTTGGAGACCATGGAAGTGACCACCTCCCCTGTTCTGTGCTGATACAGGGCTATAAGAGCTCGCAGGGCATTCAGTTATGATCACGACCATTCTTCGCTCTTGGGGTGCCTAAGATCAGAGGGAAGATCTAAACCAACAAGAAGACTCTTTACCCAACTACAATGGTGGACACCAGAGGTCGAGAATTCATGGAGGGAAAAGAGGGAGGCCATAAGGAATTGGCAGAGGGTGCAGAGAGCAACCAATTCAGTGGACACAGAATTGGAAGAGGCTGAAAGGTATAAAAAAGTAAAGGTGCAGTACTTCAAACTCCAGGCAGCAGAGGCAAAGAGGATTAAGTGGGAACAGTTTATCAATGAAGTCGGTGGGGATGTTGTCAGAATCTCTATGTCTCCAACCCAGATGCAGGAACATCGTTACGCCCGCCAGGCGAATAGTCGCCAGCCGGGATGCAGTAACATCGTTACGGCCGCCAGGCGAGTACCAGTTTACTGCCCACAGGTTGCTGGCTGACGCAATCGTCAGCGGTCAGGCAAGGACAAAGCAGGACGCACGCAGTCCTCGTGAAGCCAGTCCACAGGGCAAGCGCTGTGTGAGGAAACCGGGAGACTGCTTGGGAACTCGGACATGACAAGACGTGTGGGTTGAGAAAGGCTTCGTATCGTTTCTGTGCCCGAAAGTCGAGTGCTTGTATATCTTGTGAGATAGACTGTGATGCTGTGGGTTTTGTCTGTAAGTGTACTGATGTATTGTATATGTGTTGTAATGATCATCACATGCCAAACTAGATTGTCTTGCATGTAAATTGTGAATAAATCCATTGAACTTAGTGTCATTGTGTGTCAAGTCCAATCACTTTGATCTTGTACTTGTCTCACATATGTTAGGTCCAACGAGCCAGGTTTAAGACCCTGACATGTGTGAACGTGGAAGGCTCGTCCTCATTGAACATACTAACGTAAATTACATGCATTTGATTGTTTAAACGTGTAAAACTTGTCACCATTTTGAACTTGTCGTAGTTTGACCTTGTCGCCATCTTGTAAGCATGATGTCTATGTCCTTACTGAATGTCATCTTGATGTAAGTGATGTGTCATCATTGTTATAGATTGTTGAAATATATCTAGATTGTATTTGTGAAGTTAGTTGTGGAAAGCAGAAAGTTTAGGAAAGAAAGTAACTTGTGATTTGAAAAATTTTTGACCGACGACATTACGACCTACAATTACACTCAACGTCATACAAACCTAATCAAAACTTAGTGACAAGCATACACCTCACACAAAGGGAGATTCTAATTTATTCCCTCCCAAAAAGAAAGCAGGTTTTCTGTGCCATCTGAAACCCTTGCCCGTAGAGGTCAGTTTGTCCTTGAAGTAGCGACCCTACAGTTCCTAGCCCTGGTTTGAACCATTCTCCACCGCACCCAGTACACTTGAGTATATTTTTTCTACATACTTTCGGATGCAAATTTGGGCATAAATTGTAAGTTCAACAAGATTGTAAAATTGTTCACGTTACTAACACCTTGTAACAAATTGTGTGTCTGATAACTCATTTTCATTTAAACATTCCATCATGTCTTCGTTAAACGACTTCATCGAGATGGGTTTAAAGCTAAAGTTAACTGGTGACGAGTTGATAAAGTGGAGTGAAACAAAATATTCTGAACACCTCCTAGTACAAGAAAAAGCTAGCGAACGCGATGAAAGCGCGGCTGAAAGATCTGCAAAACAGGCTGAGCTAGAATTAGCTGCGAAAACGAAACAAGCAGAGTTAGATTCTGAATTGAAGAAGGCAGAAATAGCAGCTCAAAGCAAACGCGAAGAGCTTGAATTTCAACTCAAAATTAAACAGCTTGACACCGAGACTGCCATAAACAAAGAGTCTAAGAAATCTGAAAGACTGGAAAAAGAGAACCAGTACAAAAAGTATCAAGGTATTGTGAGAAATTATACCTCAGGTGACTGCATTGCAGCATTCACCCAAAATTTTGAAACCTTAATGGACCATTATCAGGTTTCAGTTTCTGAATGGAACATTATTTATATGAGGAGTTTGTCAGGGGAACCTCTGAAAGTCATAGAGACTATCCCCAAAGACCTCAGAAAAGATTACCACTATCTAAAATTGAAAATTATGGCTCATTTTATGCTAGATGAGGCAGGATACAGAGAACAGTTCAGCAAACTGAGTCCTAAATGTACTCAGACGTTCTCTGACTATATCTCTGTATTCCGAGACGTATTTACAAAATGGAGTTCAGCAGCCAAAGTAAATAAAGACTATGATAAGTTAGAAGATATCATTATCAGGGATAAAATCATCACATCCCTTCCACCAGCATTTTCAAAATGTTTGTTAGAGAATGAATGTACGAGTGTAGAATAGATTGAAAGACGTGGGTCTGCTTACTATTCAGCCAATAAACATTGTTTTGCTAGTGAAGCTACTGATACAAACTTCGTAGCAGCTGCAAACTATGACAAACCTCGATCAGAAACCTACAATAGGCAAGGAACTTATAAGCCTACTTCTGAGAAATACAATCATTGTAGATTTTGTAACACGTCACACCACCAAGGTGAAATGTGCGATAAGAATCCAGCATATTTTACATACTTACAGAACTACATAAATAATCAGGATAAGGACGAAAGGTTACTGGCAGATAACGGTAGACGAACAGAGCAGACATCTGACAGCTTTTGCCACACCTTGGGGACTGTACGAATGGTGCAAATTACCATTTGGGCTAGTCAATGCCCCAGCGACATTCGTACGTATGACACGACTTTTACTTGTGGACATAACAAACATTATCTGTTACATGGACGACATTTGTGTTCACACAAAGACGATGACAGACCACATAAAGACATTACTGCAGACATTTGAACGGATTAGACAACACGGACTGACTGTGAAGCCGACAAAAGTAGACATAGCCTATCAGGAAATCTCCTTCTTGGGTTACAGAATATCTAATGGCTTTGTCACAACAGACGATAACATCGTGTCCAAAATACTGAAACTCTCACTTCCGACTACCAAGAAACAAGTCAGAAGTGTATTAGGACTATTAAATTATTATAGGCAGTTCATGCCAGATTTTGCTGAACTGACAGAAAAATTTACTAACCTACTAACGAAAAACCAACCTGAAAAGATTGTAAACAACGAATGCCTAAAATTTGCATTCCAGAAAGTGTTATCTTATTTTTCTGAGAATAGTTTAAAGAATCCCATTCTCAAATTGCCAAAATTTACATACTCCTTTCAGATTACGCACAGACGCGAGCTCCGTGGCGATTGGGGCTGTTCTATTACAGGAACATGACAACATTCTATATCCTGCATACTACGTCTCTAGGAAATTGAAACCAAGAGAACGCGCTTGGTCCACACCTCAGTTAGAAGCTCTTGCTCTAGTGGTGGGTATAACTAAATTGTCCAGATTCCTTCTAGGACGGCATTTCATTGTGGAGTCCGACAATAGTCCATTAAAATTTATTACTTCAGGAGTCCCAACAAACCAGATGATAGCGCGCTGGTCTCCTTTGCTTCAAGATTACAGATTTGAAGTCCGACATAGCACTGGCAGAACCAACACGATTGCTGATCTTTTGTCCCGTTGTCCGAACGACCCAGTAAGCACTAATGTCTGAGTGCAGTGTGTTAGAAAACACTCAGACCAACACAGCCATCAGTGAATTTGTTTTTTTTTCAGAAAAGCTGTGTACATCGGTGATGTGATGTGATAGGGTTCATTCCCACTGTAAATATTGTTTCGTATTTTATTATTAGTGTAGTAATCGTCTGGAATAATTGTGTAGTGTGTGGTAGAAAGCGAACAATATTAATTGTATATATTATAAAACAAGAACAGTGCCACATGCGCTTTCAACTTACCTGAAGCGAACTAATCAAGTTATCATTGGTATCTGCGAGTGGATCATATCCAGTGACATTTTAATCCGTGAACGAAAGTGTGAACTGAACTTTGACATTTACACCACTTCAGTTAATCAGAACCCAGAAGTTTTCCAGCGAAACAACGAACACATAAACTATCAGAACAATTTCGCATTGCTACACCAAAGCGGAACAAGTGTGTGATAGAGTTTTAACAACACCAGCTGTTCGTGTGTACTTCCGGATGATTTGTAAATTTAGATCAAAAGTAGCAGACGATAAACAAAAATCTTAAAAATTTATGACGCTTCTAAAATAATTATGAAACACCAATTTCGAATACACGAATTGTGTATTAACATTTTTCGACTAATGTAATCTTAGAATCATATCTTGATTAACTTATTCACACTATCGACATTTTTTTCGCTAGTATGGAAAAGCATCAAGCTATGACGCTGAGAAATAGAATAATAATTGTAATAATTTAGATTTGAAATCTTTTGAAATTATGTCCCTTTCATTTTTGTTGTTATAACGTTATTACACTAAGGGCGGTAAATGGAAATGTATTCAGAGATGTGTTGTATAAAAATAGCCATTGTGTTGCCAGATTGTCAACACTCCAAATGGTCATCAGCTAGGTATGGTATAGGGTTACCAAAGTTGTAGACCAACGGAAGAACTCCCGGCCAAATGAGGTCGGAACTCGAGCGTTGAATACGGCTTATAAAAAGTCGTATTACGGTCTTACCTGATGTTTTTTGTTGCAAAAAGCATATTATTCAGTTTTTTTAGAGGTTGCGAGGTAGTTGCATTGTTGCTGATGCTACCGATCTGACTGGGTCAATATTGCAACTCAGGTGATCATCCATCGAGAGGATGAAACTTGGAAAGTGGTGAAGATTGAACACCGCACGACTTAACATACAACTTGCATTTCGTATGTATTTCTATACCAATGTACATGACAACAGAAAGGTCGATTCTGACATGGTTAAAATATAAACCCTATGTCTAGGTAAATTATGCATGAAATATAAAATCTTTCATGAATAAGCCCGGGGGAGCGTGTCAGAATCTCTATGTCTCCAACCCAGATGCAGGAACATCGTTACGGCCGCCAGGCGAGTACCAGTTTACTGCCCACAGGTTGCTGACTGACGCAATCGTCAGCGGCCAGGCAAGGACAAAGCAGGACGCACGCAGTCCTCGTGAAGCCAGTCCACAGGGCAAGCACTGTGTGAGGAAACCGGGAGACTTCTTGGGAACTCGGACATGACAAGACGTGTGGGTTGAGAAAGGCTTCGTATCGTTTCTGTGCCCGAAAGTCGAGTGCTTGTATATCTTGTGAGATAGACTGTGATGCTGTGGGTTTTGTCTGTAAGTGTACTGATGTATTGTATATGTATTGTAATGATCATCACATGCCAAACTAGATTGTCTTGCATGTGAATTGTGAATAAATCCATTGCACTCAGTGTCATTGTGTGTCAAGTCCCATCACTTTGTACTTGTACTTGTCTTACATATGTTAGGTCCAACGAGCCAGGTTTAAGACCCTGACAGATGTGACATTGGGAAAATATTGGAGGCTGCACCGGCAGATGAAGAGACAGGTGATGCCTGGTACACATAGCACCGTTTATGATGATAACAACCGACCTATAACGACTAACAGGGACAAAGGTGAGGCTTTACTTGCGCGATTTTTAAAACAGACGGATCAGCAAGATAGGGCTATTAGAGATAATGTCAGAGAAGCCTTGTCACGGGTCACAAGGAAGGAGGACTGTGAGATTAAAGGGAGGACATTAGACGGGTACTGAAACGGGCTAAAGACACAGCCCCAGGTCCAGATGGGGTGACGTACTCCTATATGAGGAACATAAATGATGGGGACTTGGAGGAGATGGCTCTTTGTTTCAACCTAAGCATCAATACGGCGGAAATAACCCACGATTGGCTGCATAGCTACCCGGTCCCACTCCCAAAGCCAGGTAAGGACCACTCCAGACTTAATGGATACCGAATCATAACCCTGCAAAACACGTATAGCAAAGTCCTCGAAAAGATAGTAGCACACAGGCTCCAGCAACATTTGGAAAGTCGGAATCTGCTTCCCCAAGGACTCGGGAGCTACCGGCCTGGAAAGGACACCTGGGCCAATAATGCAACATTTGCATTTGATGTCTACGAGGGCTTCCAGGATAAACAGGAGATAGTGGGTGGCGGTAGCTATTGACCTGGAGGATGCGTATAACAGGGTTAGGTATGATCGGTTAATACACACACTGTTGGACATGGAGGTCTGCCCTTGCCTTGTTAGATGGGTTGCGGCAGTCCTTTATGAGCGTAAGGTTGCACTGCGCATGGGTACCTGGACTTCTGACCCTGTACTATTACACCTGGGTTGCCGCAGGGATCTGCCTTGTCCCCGGTGCTCTTTAATGTCTACACCAGCAAAATCGCAGCTATTGAGACATCAGGTGTGGGTAGAATCTTGACATTTGCAGATGATGTGCTGGTGTACAAACAGGGCAGAGACAGGGCCAGTTTGGCGAAAGACTTACAGGTGCCGGTAGACAAGGTGACGGAGTGGTGCAGGGACGCAGGGGCCATTTTAAACCCAGATAAGGCATCTGTTGTGTGGTACTCCCTGGATAACCGGATCGTCAGGGCAGACGTCCCAGGTAATATGTTAAATGGATGTCCTCTTAGTCGAGAGAGTAAATTGAAGTACTTGGGTATCACCTTTGACAGGTGTTTGTCTTTTAAGGATCATGTGGAGGATTTGGTGGTGAAGGCTGGTATGGGATTTAATGCATTGAGGGCTATGGCAGCAACCGGGGTAGATCAGAGGATGCTGTACAGGCTCTTTCAGCAGTTAATAATTTCTGTCATTGAGTATGGTTTGGGGCTGCTGACAGTATAAAAAAGCCAGCTTGAAAGGTTTGAGCGCATACAGAATGCTGCCATGCGGTTAATACTGGGGTGCACAAAGGACACACCAATTATCTGCATGAGGCATATCCTGGCGCTACCTACAATGACGGATAGGCATAGGGTCCTTCAGGCCAAATGGTACCTGAGAGTTGCCGCAGACAGGGATCACCCGCTGCATGCAGCAATGGATATAGTCAAGGGTCATAGACTAAGACTAGGCAGGTCCTGGATGGCACAGGCAGAACTTTCTATAAGTCAGTTGTGTGATCTAGAGACCATCAACCGTGAAAGAGAGTGGGTTGAAGTGCCGGATGACATGACGGACTGGCACAATGTAATAATAACACTAGGTCGTGAGTGCAGAGAATGGGCAGCGGGCCGCACTGAGTTTGAAGTGCAACAGCTGATCCAGAGCAACACACATCAAGGTGACATAGTCATCTACACCGATGGGTCAGTGGTGAGAAACAGACGTAGCAGCTGGGGCTTTATTGCTAAGAATAATGGGCGAGTCTTGAAAAAGGAGAGCTTGGCATATGAGACTACGACCTCCAGCATGAGAATGGAGGGGAGGCAGTAACAGCGGCATTCCTGTGGCTAGAGGAGACTACTGCAACACACGTGGTGTTCATTACGGATTCAAAGAATATGCTTAGCAAGGTGGAGAAAGGAATATTTCTCGTGGAATGGCTCTCGTCGCTTCAGAGGTCTCAGATTGTGAGAATTGTATGGATATTTTGCAATGGCCATGCGAGTGTACGGGGGAATGAACAGGCTGATAAGCTAGCAGGGAATGCACCACCTATGGACAAGGGGGAGGTGGTCGTGCGCTTGTGGAACCAGGTGGAGAAGGCGGAGGAACAGACTGAGAACCCATATGTGGAAAGAATGAGATTGCAGGGGGTTGGCAGGGGGTCTGGAAGAATCTTAAAACTGAGAGGGAAGACCAGGAGAACATTTAATCAGATAGCGGTGGGAACTATTAGTAGTATGACTCTTCGCTGGCTGTTGAACGAGGGGACTTAGCACGTATGGGAATGTCCTGAGTACATGATGTCGGTTCTTGATTCATCTCAACTCAACTCAACCCATACAAGAGTTATGTTGTGTCTGAACTAAAAGAGTATGATAATAAATCCAGAGTCAACTTCTCCACGTGGTTTCAAGCATTTTTAGCTAAAGAAGACGTGTCTGTTCTCGATGTAACATTCTTCTCCGATGAAGCATGGTTTCATCTATCTGGATACGTTAATAGCCAAAATAATCGTATTTGGAGCACTTTTAATACCAATGCATTTCATGAAGTGCCTCTATACGATGGGAAATTTGGGGTATGGTGTGCCGTCAGTAGAAAACGTTTTATTGGACCAATTTTCTTCAATCAATCAATCAATCATGTGCCATGCCGAAAAACGTGGGCGGTCATGACTCGCCATTTCACTCGATCACCAGAGTCATGGATCAGCTCAGTGTTCCTGTCTCGACCATACCATGTGACCAAGCCATCCAGATATTTACTTCTCGGTCTTCCCATTGGTCTGTTCCCTTCAATCTTGCCACTTGTCATCAAGTTCTCCAATCCATTTCTTCTCATAACATGTCCAAAAAATGTTCACTGTCTACGTCTAATTTCTCTAATCAATTTACCGAACTGGCATTCTACACGATGAGAAATTTGGGGTATGGAGTGCCGTCAGTAGAAAACGTTTTGTTGGACCAATTTTCTTCAACACTATAAATGCCGATCGGTTTCGAACTGGTATTCTGGGAACTTTTTAGAACAGCTAAATGAACGTGACATTTAAGAAGTGTAGTTCCAGAAAAATGGTGCAACTGCACATACACCAAGAGCATCACCACTTTTTTTTTTGGGGGGGGGGGGAAGAAAGTTTCGCAGATCGCATGATATCACGTGGAATTTTGCCTGCACGTTCTCCAAATCTGACTTCATTAGATTATTATCTATGGGGTTTCTTGAAGAGACATGTTTACAAAAATAATATACACACAAATTAGGACCTGAAAGAAGCAATCAGAATTACCATTCAATAAATAACAAAAGACACAGTGTAGAGGATATTTGACAATAAGAAGAGCCGTGTACATTTATGTCTTGAAGCCCTTGGTGGACATTAGCAACACCAGTTATAATAAATACTTCATTGGTACTTTCCAGCTTCCCAAAAACAGCGTTAGACCATAACGGTTACTATTGTAACTAATTTATCTGGGAAGGTTAACCCGGTCAACAAACGCCCGCAGAAGTCGGATGTGTCGGCCTACAGGCGCAGTATCGCAGCTCCGCTGTAAACAGGCACAACACAATCACATCCGAAAAAAAGACTCCGGATAAACGCAGAAGAAGAAGACGTAACTAATTTAATGAATT
This sequence comes from Cepaea hortensis, assembly GCA_963921405.1. NCBI lineage: Eukaryota > Metazoa > Mollusca > Gastropoda > Stylommatophora > Helicidae > Cepaea > Cepaea hortensis. The sequence continues at coordinate 297,235,810 of OY992876.1, forward strand.
TTTAGCAATTTTTTATTACGACATAATGTTTCAGACTTGTTCTACATACAAAGTGTAGTGAGACTTAACAAACACTCGATATTTTCAGACGCTCAGCGACGAGGGCAGACTGCTAAATCATATAAAAACTAACGTAGGTCAAGAAAAGTGTCAGTGTGTGATTCGGTTAACAGGTGCAATATTTTCACAGACCTTTGTGGGTCATCGCAGGAGCTACAGAGTTGATGTTCTGTGCCACAGTTTCGGCATGAAGAGCAGCTAGAAAGTCGAATAGGGCCCTGGAGACGTGAGTATACAGAAGAATGTGTCGTATTTCATGGAAATATAAACAATCAAATACAGAGGTTCTAGAAAAACTGGGAATGAAAAGAGAGTAGATGAAAGAAATAGAAAAAAGGCAAGTTAAATATTTCGGCCACGTTAGAAGACATCGCACTCTTATAAAAACCATACTGGAGTGCAAGGTTGAGGACAAGCGAGCAAGAGGTAGACAACGATACAAGTGGGAAGATAACAAGAGATGGACTAACATCAACCTGACAGTTAGTTAGGTAGTTAGTCGACAGATCATTCTCATTGCACATCGAACCATTCAGTCCATAAGTGCTCGGATTCCCTCCTCAGCAAATCCCGCAGCGTGTAGCGGCTCGCGACACCAGTTCTGTGTTGGTTTATTACTCTTCTTTGGCTTCCTGCGTAGTGTTCTTGTTTGGCCACACCTCTTTCAACTTGCTGTTGTAGATTCCCAGTCATCGCTTGGTTCCCGTAAACGACTTATTTCTCGTAGAGCATTCAGAATGTCTGCCTGGCCCATGGCTCGCCCGCCTTCCATAGTAGCCGTACCTGCAAGCCTGTCAGCCCGCTCATTCTCTTGTACACCCACATGCTCTGGCATGAAGATTAAACTAATCTTTGCCAGCCGAGACCGCTAAAGAGACAGATGCCACTCTCTTCGGGCCAACCCCATCTCTATCCTCCTGAGCATACTCATTGAGTCACTAAGGACACATGCCCGATTGAATGTCTGTGTTTCGAGCCATGTTATTGTTTTACTTACTGCCATGACTTCCATAGTCAGGCTGCTTGTGGTCAAAGCAAAAGGGCCAAACTCTTCCTTCACAATTTTCCCTCCGGCCTGAGCCGTAAAGGCCCATGAACTTCTCACTCCTCGGACGACCGACCCATCCGATGTCGTGTAAATGACAGCACATCCTTTAAAGCATTCTCAAAGATCAGAGACTGTACTCCCGCCTCCACAGCAGCTGGATTTTCTTGTCTGCATTTCCTGTCTAGTTGGGTGCACACTGAAAAGGACGTACAAAACTATGTTGGCATTTGTACCCACTCCTCGCCAGGTTCTAAGTCCTCAAGTGAACACGCCTTCTGAAGAATGTCTTCTGCTTGACCCATCCACGACTTTCCTCTTTTTAACCTGTTGCCCTTTACCTTCTTAATCTCGCTATGCAGTGGATGATGTGTATTTGCGTTGACTCTGAGATGGGCAGGTGCTTGGCAAATTTGTATGCTGTCCCTCATGGTTTGAAAATCCAGAAGGCATCGCCCTGCATGCTGTATCTCTTGTACATCCAAGAATAATACACATAGCTTCGTTTTGTATCATTTCCATCCTTTCTATCTGCTTATGACTGAGAGGATCGCCATCGCATACTCCAAAACAGAAAGGACCAGACCCTCGTAAAGAAGACATAGATGGCGCTGCTCACAGTTTGCAGCCGCCATCACCGTATCGCAGCCAAATCCCGCTTGGCCTTTGTTATCACCTGGTCTACGTGCTCAGTATAAGCTAGGCTTCAATCAAACCGTATCCCCAGGTAATCCATTGCCTGCGTTCCTTCTACCGCCTCTGAACCCAGATTTGCAGTTGGCGTGGGGTGTTGACAATATGGTTATTCAAAGAGAACCATGCCACTGTTGCCTTTCTTAGGTTGACCATTGCCCCAGCTTCAACACACCAAGTGCTTATGCGACTGAGTTCGGTTTGTAGTTCCACAGAAACCTGATCTTTATCCTTACCCTAACGATACACTAAAACATCGTTTGCCCCGGTCCTATGATTTGCTCTCGGGTAATTCTCACAGTTTAGGCGTTGAACAGCAACGGAGATAATGGTGATCCCTGTGGTAGGCCAGGATATATTGTTGTTGGTTCCAAAGTCCAACTGCCACATCTAACAACTACTTTCCGTTGGAAGAGGGCTGCAGCGATCCAACTAAGGAGGAAAAATGACTTATCTTGAGTTCAAGATGCTGAAGCATTAAAAAATCCAATGGTACTTTGTTGTACGTGACCTCAAGATCAATCGCTGCAGCAAATGTTTCAATGCCTGAGTTGAAACCTTCATAGACATCATGGGCAAAAACTGCTGCATTGATCCAGGTTTCTCTTTTTGGACGGTACCCTCCCAGGATAGTTGGGAAAACACCTTGCCTTTCTAACTGACTTGATATCTTTCTGGTAATTAACTTCTCCAGCAGCTTACCTATTGTATTCTGCATGGTGGTGTGGCGTGAACTGCATGCTAGGAAAATGGCGAAGCTGGCTAGATCTCATCTCATCTCATCTCATCATGTTCCCCTTGTACCTTACGGTGTCGATGTGAAGTATAAACATCCTGAGAGTGCCCGATTATGGGCTTCATGTATCGATATTCCCATGGACTATGCTATTCCCTCCGTCCAACGTTTACGTGTTCGGCCTCTTCCTCTGTTTCCATCTGGTCTGTACATCATTGCTTGTTGTGGTATACTGTTGACTGGTAACCTACTTGCATGGCCAAACCATTTGACTTGCTGCTTTCTAATAAAATCTAGTGCTGCTATAACCCCCAATTTAGTCCTGATTTCTTCATTTCTGATCTTATCTCTTCTTGATACGTTGATTATTCTTCTCAGGAATCTCATTTCTGTTGTTGTGATTTTCCTTTTCTCTTTTTCTGTCATTGTCCAGGTTTGGCATGGGTAGGATAGAGTTGGTAGGAAGATTGTATTGTAAAGTTATTTCTTAGTAGTTATTAATACATGTTTGTTCTTTAGTATTGGTGCCATTTGTCCAATGAGTTCGTTTGCCTTAATGCATCTATTTTCGATCTCGTCTTCTAATCTGCCATTTGATAATATTATACTTCCTAGGTACTTGAAAGCAAGAAGCTGGCTCGATAACATCTAGAAACGGAACAACAACATCTAGAAATATCTGCATGTATGGCGGCTGGTGTGTCGCAGAAGCAGACGGGTTTTTCTTGCCTTATGCAGAAATATATGGCTTTTCGTTTTCTAGTGACTGCCGTTTCCATCAATGATGAAATGTGTTTTCGAAGATTTTTGTGTTGGCATTCTGGCGACGGCATTATGTTCAGTGAAATATTTCTTTACATCTGCCCGAGGTTGTTTTGTTGCGTGAATTGAATTTCGGAGGGCAAATGGCGTGGCTGGCTAGAAAACATCTAGAAACGGAACAACAACATCAAGAAACATCGAGACTTTGTACGTGAACATCTGGTTGGAAAAGTGACTGCAAATTCCATCAAGGATGAACTGTATGTTTCGTAGAGGACTTTTGTGGTGACATTCTGGCGGCGACATTATGCACAGTGTGCCTGAGCGGGCCGTTGTTTGTTGATACTCCTGTCTTTTCCACTTTTCACATGGGGCAGTTGGGAACATTTTATGTGATATTCACTGGCACGGGAATGGGGCATAATAGGGACGACCCATTGCTGTTATGTTGGAACCGCGACTAACGACTAACGATTCTGTACGGTTATTACTCGATATGCCTGCACTTTTAAGTGGTCTTTGCCATGCTTCGGCAAGGGAATCAGATTGCTGTGTAAACACTCCTCCTTGATGCTATCACTCCCTATACTATTGTATATGTCTTATAGTTTCTCTAGCTCGTTGTCGGTACATATATTGATGTAGTCATATCTTATGCCATCTGGCCCTGGAGCGCTGATTTTGATCGTCGAAGCACAGCCCTGATCTCTTTCACTGTCACTATATCTTCGTCCGAAATGTTCTGGGTCTTGCACATCTCTGAGGTAACCTCCGTGGCAAGATTTCGGCCTCTCATGTCTGTCTGGTTGCTCTGCTCTAGATAGTATTCAAAGAGGGCTTTGCACTTATTCTCGTCAGTCTTCTGTCAGATGAGGTCAGCACCTTGGAAGCCAGGAATACTCTTATTCTTGACTACCCTACTCATGCTTTTATGTGGTCGCCAGAACAATTTCAGTGCTTACTCTTTGACATACCTCTGCCCATTTTTCACTTTTAACCACCGTAACCAGTTTTTTTGTTTATTTTTTTGTTTTAATTTTTTACATTTATTTTAAATAGCTCAATTTTGGGTGCAACACTCTAGGTGCATGCATTGACTAGGATGTGCAACTTTGTTCTTCTTGGCGTTTTGCCATTTCCTTACAGCACTATGCTTATTCACCCAAGACCTTTTCCAACTCAAAATTCCACCACGGTGGCTGCTCCCAGCTTTTTTGTCCTGCCCTGAAGCTTTCTGCGCGTGTCGCGCCTTATTTTACTCACCATATCTTGCCCTGTACTGTCATGCTGGAAAATCTTGACCGTTGACTTGTGCTGCCTGGTTCTGCCTTTCTGCACAAATATGCTGCAAGGGTGGTGGTCGCTGCTATGGTACTCTAGGACACCCCATCTACACACTGTTGTGAGTGAAGGAGAAGCCAGCGCCAGGTCAACAACACTATCCTCATGAGCTTCTCACATGTCGGACGACCAACCCATCTGTGTAGATGACATGCAAACAGAAAAGGACGTACATAAATCTGTTGGCACTTGTACCCATTCCTCGCCAGGTTCTAAGTCCTCAAGTGCACATACCTGTATAAGAATGTCTTCGGCTTTACCCATCCACGACCTTCCTCTTTTTAACCTGCTGCCCTTCGCCTTCCTAATTTCACTATGCAGTGGATGTTGTGTATTTGTGTTAACTCTAAGGTCGGCACGTGCTCTGCAAATTTGTATTCTGTCTTCAATGGTTGGACAATCAAGAAGGTAGCGCATCGCCCTGTATGCTGTATCTCTTGTACATCCAAGAATAATGTGCATAGCATCGTTCTGTATCCTTTCCATCCTAGGGCATGTTTCCTTAGTGACTCAATGAGCATGCTGAAGAGGATAGAGATGTGATGGATCCGAAGAGAGTGTTTTCTGTCTCTGGAGCGGTCTCGGCTGGCAAAGATTAGTTTCATCTTCGTGCCAGGGCATGCGGGAGTACAAGGAAATGAGCGGGCTGACAAGCTCGCAGGTAAGGCTACTGTGGAGGGCGGATGCACCATGGACCTGGCTGACATTCTGCGAGAACCAAGTGATGACTGTGAATCTACAACCATGGTCAGACTGCGAGAACAGCAAATTAAAAGAGGTGTGGCCAAACAAGAACAATACGCAGGAAGCCAAAGAAGATTGATAAACCAACACAGAACTGGTGTCATTAGCCGCTACACGCTTAGGATTTGCCGAGGAGGGGATCCGAGCACTTATGGAATGAATGGTTCGATGTGCAATGAGGATGATCTGTCGACTAACTAACTAACTAACTAACTAACTAACTAACTAACTAACTAACTAACTAACTAACTAACTAACTAACTAACTAACTAACTAACTAACTAACTAACTAACTAACTAACTAACTACCTAACTAACTAACTAACTAACTAACTAACTAACTAACTAACAAACTAACTAACTAACTAACTAACTAACTAACTAACTAACTAACTAACTAACTAACTAACGAACGAACGAACGAAGGAAGGAAGGAAGGAAGGAAGGGAGGGAGGGAGGGAGGGACTGACTGACTGACTGACTGACTGACTGACTGACTGACTGACTGACTGACTGACTGACTGACTGACTGACTATCTAACTAACTAACTAACTAACTAACTAACTAACTAACTAATACAGTTGAGATTTCGAAAAATTGTTAATGGAAAACATTTTTGCACAGAAATGCCACTGAATGGTGATGATGCTGATGATTAGATATAACACAGGCTTGAACAGAACATTGATATTTCTTTTTAAACATTACTTAATAAACCCTTAAATTAAAGTTATAAGTATTAATTTCGCCAATTTGTAAAGAAGCAACAATAGCTCAGTTGATAGTGACCTGGATTTACGAGACAATGCGAACACCGGTTAGACCAGTGGTTCCCAAGCTTTTAAAGCAGAGGGCCATATTTACTATTTTCTGTAGTTAAGCGGGCCACAACGTTATAAAATTGTAAAAGTCGTGCAATGTCATTCTTACCTTTCTTAACTTTCGTCAACAAACTTCTAAAACTTTAAAGGCAGTCAATGTCAGTACTTCTTCTTCTTCAGCGTTCCGAGCCATTGAGGTTCTTTGCTGCAGATACAATCCGTCTCCATTCGTCTCTCTGGTTGACCTTCTCTTGCCAGTCGTTGATTCCAAGTGCTTGTAAGTCTGTATATATATTATCTCTCCAACGCCTTCTTGGTCTACCTCGGGATCTACGGTCATTTATTTCCTGAGTGTAAGCGAGTTTTGTTTCCCTGTTGTCTTCCATTCTTTCTATATGCCCTAGCCATTGTAGTCCATTAGCCTTCATGATACCAGTGATTAGCGGGGACTTAAACAGATCATAAATGTCTTTGTTACTTCTTCTTTTCCACTCTCCACTTTGTGTATCCCTGTTGAGTTGAGTTGAGTTAAGAACCGACATCACTGCACTCAGGACATTTCCAAACGTGCTCCGTCTCCTCGTTCAACAGCCAGCGAAGAGTCATACTACTAATCGTTCCACCGCTACCTTATTAAAAGTTCTCCTGGTCTTCACTCTCAGTTTTGATATTCTTCCAGAACCCCTGCCGATCCTCCGCAATCTCATTCTTTCCACATATGGGTTCTCAATCTGTTCCTCCGCCTTCTCCACCTGGTCCCACAAGCGCACGACCACCTCCCCCTTGTCCATAGGCAAAATACCACCAAGAGATGCCCTCCCTGCTAGCCTATCAGCCTGTTCATTCCCTCGCACACCCGCATGGCCAGGGCAAAATATCCATACAATTCTCACGATCTGTGACCTCTGAAGCGACGAGAGCCAATCCACACGAAACACTCCTTTCTCCGCCTTGCTAAGCATACTCTTTGAATTGTGTATCCCCAGTTGGTCCAAAGGTGCGTCTCAAAACTTTGTTCTCAAAGGTTTGTAACAAGGCTTCGCCCCCTTTCGTTGTACTCCAGGTTTCAGAGCCATACAGCACAACTGGTCTGATCAGTGTTTTGTATATTGTGATTTTGGTGTTACGAGATAGCGCATTTGATTTTAGTAGATGTTGTAGTGCCGGTCTCTCTGACCGAGGGGTTACAACACTTTCTCCGTAATCCCGTTTATCACGCAGAGTCTCGTAGCGGGCGAGAGCTGGGAGCGGTTCGACACCGCTGGTGACTTGCGGGATAACTGAGCCGGCCGCTCAGAAAGCAATGGCAAACTACTGAGCGTAATCTTGCCAAGAAATCAACATACAGCTGAAAGATGATGTTGACAGCGATGTCCTGTAAAGGATATGCAAAACATTAGATGTTGTAGTGCATAGTATATCGTATTTCCAGAATTGATTCTAGTTTGTATTTCTTCCCTTATGATGTTGGAGCAGTTGAAGATTGTATCCAGGTATTTGTATGTTTCCGTTCTTTTAATGGTCATATTATCTATTTGTACTACATTGCGGTAAATTTTTGGTTTACAAATCACAAGTTCATTTAACTGCCGGTTAGTCATTTACTGCCAATATAGTACCTTGCGGTGTATGGCATGGGGGTTTTTGAGCCTGAGGAATTAAGGCCGCCTGGCTAGTGCAGTCGCCGCGAACTTTGCAGGTTAGGATTTCCTTTTTTCCCCCGACAGAAAAAAAATCCCACGCCTTACCGAGGATTCGAACCCGGGTCTCCCGAAGGAGAATCCGGCGTTCTAGCCACTCGTATAGCCACTCCTCTGTTAATTTAACAATACATTTTAAATCAGTTTAGAAAATCACGATTAATGAATTAATTTACAATTGTAACTGTTCTTCATAGCCAGTTACTTAAGTTCAGATGCCAGTTTATCAATGTCTGGGCACAAATCTGTCGTGCCCAAAGTCATAAGCGCAGCTAGGTTACTGTCGATGAGTCTGGAACGTTGCTTGTGTTTTTTTTTTATAACGATCATTGCGGAAAATGACTGCTCGCATCTTAAGTCGAGCCAAAACGACAAATGTATCTCTGGGCGAATGAATACAAGTGTTCAAATTGTTCGACAGGCAATAGTCGCCAGAATGAATCATATGATGAGCTGAAGGTGAAGCAGGCAGCTCCAGAAATTTACATCTCAGTGCAGAATTGCATTTTAAATCAATTATTCCGTGCTGGAGGTTTTGCTGTAATTGACAGAGCTTGGTATCAGGAAATACGAACGGATTTATGAAGAGGGCAACATTATTCTCCTCTATTGTGAACTCTTGAAATCTCGACTGAAAGATTTCCAGAAGACTTTCAACTTTTACTTTGTACTGTAAAAAGTCACATTTCTTTTCCACCACAAGCGTCTTCAGAGTCGGAAACACCTCTAAAGACCCTTCAGTCAGCTGTCCGATAAACCATCGTAGTCTCATCTCATCTCATCTCATCTCATCTCATCTCATCTCATCTCATCTCATCATGTTCCTCTTGTACCTTGCGGTGCCGAGGTAAAATATAAACGTCGTGAGAGTGCCCGATTATGGGCTAGTCTCATTATAAATGAAGAAATGTCATCGCACAAGTTTGTGAATAGTTTGTCTTTTTCCCTGGATCCTGGCATTTAAAGAGTTTAAATGAGACGTGATGTCCACCAAAAATGCCAGGTCATTAAGCCAGTCATCGATCAGCAGAAATTCCCATTCTGTAGGCACTTCATTTATTTCAGACAGAAACAGATATAAACTATTTTTTCAGTGCCCAGAAACGTGAGAAAACGTTACCTTTAGATAGCCATCTGACATAACAGTGTAACGAGTATTCCTCGTTCAGGTCTGATAGAAACTATCTGAACTCACGCCTGTTCAAAGCCTTACTTCGAATTGTGTTCACACGTCTCAGAACAACATCCATGACTTGTTTCAGATTTAATGTCTTCCCACACAGAGCTTCTTGATGAATGATGTAATGATATTTTAATATAGTACGGCCAAGAAACTGTTCCAATAATGCTAGACATCCAGACTTTTTACCCGTCAATGCCGGAGCACCGTCGGTGCATACACTGTCCAATTTGGTCCATTCTATGTTTTTTTCTTTACACACAACTACAGAGTTTCAATCAGATTAGTCCTTTTAGTAGTCGCATGCATTGATTCAAGCCCTAGAAGTTCTTCAATGACTTCAAAATTATCGTTTATTGCTCGAACAGAAACTGCGACGTGAGCTGTGTCAGAAATGTCAGTGGATTCATCCACTGCCAATGAAATTTTTTTTTGATATGTACTGCTACTTGTGTTGTTGTTGTATTTGTTGTTGTTGTTGTTGTTGGTGTTGTTGTTGGTGGATGAAGGATGACTTGCGCGATGAATTGGATTAAAGTGAGGAAGAGTTGCGCAATTCGTCGACCTCCCTCTCTCGCCTGAGTCCATTTGAATTCAGTGGCAGGACAGAGCTGCCACTTGTAACTTGACGATGAACATCGTTGGCTAATTCTTCAACTCGCCTGGCCATAGTATTATTAAGCAAAGGAATCTGATAAAATTTTGTTTTACACGTTTTATCGCCAAGCATTCTAGCAGCAGTTTTAAGGGAAGGCTTGATTATTTCTTTTGCATCGGTAAACGGCTTCTTTTTGCGAGATAACAGACGAGCGACTTCGTACGACGCCAACAACCGCACTCTTGCTCTGTTCGTTAGGTTTGGTGAAAAATGCTGCTGCCTGGTCAGAGCACTTTCTTGTTTAGCTATGAAACCTTTTCTTAACTCCGAATTGATTGAATATTGAGAATTTATGTCTGAATGTGTGGTCGTGAAGTGTAGTTCCAGATTAAATTTTTTTGTGACAGAAACACAAAACCCGCAGATGAAGCAAACTGGTTTACCACCACGGGCAGGCTGGATGGAGAACACGATACATACACACATCGTTATTGTAACTGATTCAGAAAGCATGCTGAGGAGGATGAGGACAGGCAGGCTTCGAGCAGAGTGGGTTGCTTCGCTTCGGAGGTCACGAGTGGCAAGCATCATCTGTATCTTTTCTCCGGGGCGTGCCGGTGTGCTGGGGAATAAACAGGCGGACAGATTGGCTGGCTCGGCAAAACTTAATGGAGTATTGATGCATGACAAGGTAGACGTGGTTGCGGCCTTGTGGGAGCATGTGTACACCTCAGAGGAGCAAATGGATTACCATAGTCTGGCAAGAATGAGGCAGCGAGGAGTGACGAGAGGATCTGGCCGAGGAAAGGCGAGACGGACATATAATCAGATTGCTACTGGAACTATTGGTGTTGGAACTCTTCGCTGGCTGCTGAGGATGGGGATGGAGCGATTATGGGAATGCCCCGAATGCTGTGATGTCGGTTCTTAAATCAATCAATCAATCAATCAATCAATCAATCAATCAATCAATCAATCAATCAATCATAAACATAAAGTGCTCCGTTCGGTCTTCGTTGAATTTAAGACAAGCAACGTCTTCACATTGTTGCATTTTACCATTGTTTGATTTTAGATATTCCACACTCATGTTTATAGGCTTTAACGGTAAATTTTTATTTGAAAAAAATCTAATTTCAACACAGTAATACAGACTCTGCTAAACAGTTGTAATAGGCGACAACATGGCGCATTGCGCACTTGGTCGACAAGGCGTTGCGAACTGAAGAGTCGCATTCGATAATATCTTAGCATAACAACCACGAGCAGAGTAAATTATCGTACACTAACTGGGAGCTCCAAGTGCATTTTTGAAATTATTAAAATATATTATATTAAATAACGAGGCCTTGCGTGCCATTTTTTGACATCTGGCGGGCCACAAGTGGCCCGCTGGCCGTGGTTTGAAAACCTCTGGGTTAGAGAGATCAAATCGTGGCAGAAGTATGATTAATATTATTGAAAAGAAGTATTGAAGATTTCAATTGCAAACCGAAAATAATTCTATGAAATAATTAAGAAAGGAAGCGTAAACAAAACACAATGAGATGTAACCTGCAATAATATAGAACAAGAAGGTAAAATGGATTAAACACACATATTTAAGCATAGCATAACACAACAATGCGTTCTTGGAACTAGAAATAAAATATCACTTATATAGGAGACAACGGAGATGAGCTGTTACGCAGGCATAGTGGAAGGATATAATAGGTGTGTCACGGAGACAGTGTGGATAAGTGTCACGGAGACATGGCCGATGTGTCGGAGAAATAGTGTAGATAAGTGTCACGGACATAGTGGATGTAATGTGGGTGTAGCGGATCAGGTGTGGTTATTGTCACCGCGGAGATGGTGATTAAGTGTCACGGAGACGGTATGTGGTACATGATTGTCACGTAGTAATAACAAGATATATATAGGAGGGTTGTCACGGAGACAGTGTGGGGTATATAGGAGGGTTGTCACGGAGACAGGTAGTTGTCTCACGGAGAGTCATCATCTATTGATGGAAGGTCTGGTGGGTACTTAAAGTACATCTGAGATATATTCTCAACAGTAAATTTGTGTACAAGTTTATAAGAACGGATGCGCTAGGCTCCAGTGCAATCTCATACATGATTGCTCTACTGCAGTGAGGTAAATGGAAGACGGAAAAGACTAAGATGAAGTTTAGTGGCCGATGCGTAACATGACACTAAAACATTTAATTTACCTTTCATCTCATCTTGCTTCTCTTATACCTTGCAGTGTCGAGGTGAAGCACAAACAGCGGTAGAGTGCTCGTTTATGGGCTTCGTGAATCGACATTCCCAGGGTCTCTGCCCATCGTTTACATGATCGGCCTCTTCCTCTGGTTTCATTTGGAACATCATTGCTTATTGTGGTATTTTTGTTTTTGTTTTGCGCTCGCTCGCTTTGACCTCAAGCGTAGTCCATACACACTATAGTAGTGATTGACTGAATTTTGCGTGTGGATTAGCTTTCCCTATTAACAGTGTCCCTCGCCATCAGGCGAACCCACTGCGACTTCAGAGGTGCTTGTTGTGGTATACTGTAAGTTGATAGCCTAGTTATATGGCCGAACCATTTTAGTTGCTGTTTTATAATGAAATCTACTACTGCTGTCATCCTCAGGGTCATCATCCTGTGGCTTGCCGGCTGGAGTGTGCGATCATGCTTCTCCACAAATTGCGATCTCCGACGGCATGGATGAATTCTTGTGTTGACTCCTTTCCGTGCCACAACACAAGACTGTCAAGGATTTTCACACGCTGTCTTTCCTCTATCTTTGTTGTTGTTTATGTTGCATATCCCTTACAGGAAGTTGCAGTCAACACCAGCATTTTTCATTTGCTGTTGATGTACTAGGCAAGATTAGGCTCAGTAGTTTGCCATTACTTTCTGAGCGACCGGCTCAAATACCCCCTTTGTTTACCAACGCGGTGCGAACCGCTGCCGATTCTTGCGTTACTCACGAGAATATACGGGATTACGCTTTCATTTATCAATCAATCAATCAATCATGTGCCATGCCGGAAAGCGTGGGCGGTCATGATTCGCCATTTCACTCGATCACCAGAGTCGTGGATCAGCTCAGTGTTCCTGTCTCGTCCATGCCATGTGGCCAAGCCATCCAGGTATTTTCCTCTCGGTCTTCCTCTTGGTCTGTTCCCCTTGATCTTGCCAGCTGTCACCAAGTTCTCCAGTCCATTTCTTCTCATAACATGTCCAAAAAATTGTGACTGTCTACGTCTAATTTCTCTAATCAATCTACGATTTTCATTTGTCTCTTGTAGTATATAAAAAAATATATAATTATCTGTATATATTTCTTAAAAGAAAAAAAAAAACAAAACGAAAAAATGAAATCGGGAATTCTAATATCTCGGGCGCAACAAAGCACCGCAGTGTGTGGCAACAGACCACCATATTTCAACTAGCGGCAAGCACAGAGATGATAGTTATTAGTATTTCAGCAACCACCAACTTCACTCTGTGTTTTATTTATCCGCGAAATAAACGACTTTGTATTCTGTCACGTGGAGCGATTCTTTCTGATTATGATATGACAGAACGGTATTAAGGATCAGAATATCTAGCCAGGTCGGAGGCGTTCTTCATAGATCTTACTCCCAAACATGCCTAATCGAAATTCACGCAGAAGAAATTCGGGTAAGATCCGGAGTTCTCAATGTCTCCACAGTGAAGGTTAGCCGCAATGGATTCCCAATACTCTCTCTCTCTCTCTCTCTCTCTCTCTCTCTCTCTCTCTCTCTCTCTCTCTCTCTCTCTCTCTCTCTCTCTCTCTCTCTCTCTCTCCTTGATTGTACATCATGTGCTGTTCGTCTATATCTTAATTTATCTTCCCACTAGTATCGCACTTACCAACAGTTCAGACGACACCAAATTAAGCAACCATGTTCTTGAAAATGTCAACAGCTTCACATACCTAGGAAGCAAAATGACATGTGCAGGGGTCTCAACATCAGAAATACTATCTAGAATCTCACTGGCATCTGGTGCCTTCAATAAACTGTCAAACATCTGGAAGTCAAAGTCACTCAGCCAACATACCAAACTTAAAATCTTCACCTCTTGTGTGATTCCAGTGCTAACGTATGGATGTGAAAGTTGGAAATCAACGGTAGCTTTAGATAAAAGATTAGACAATTTTGAGAACAAATGTCTTAGAAGAATTCTAAACATCCAGTGGACAGATTTCAAAACCAATGCGCAAATAAGACAAGAGACTAAGCAAGATATTGTATCCAATTTTATAAGAAAGCGCCGTTGGAACTACATCGGCCATGTACACAGAATGGACAAGACAAGACTCCCCTACCAAGCCGTCATATGGTCACCAGTAGGGAAAAGAAAACGGGGAAGACCAAGAGAGACCCTGCGTAGAACCATCATCAGAGAAGGCTCATTCAAAGGCCAAGTGAACATCCAGGATCTACAACAGGTAGCAGCGAACCGCCAGGCATGGAGAGCCATGACTTCTGCCCTATGCGCCGACTTAGGCTCAAGAGGAAAGACTAACTAACTAAGTATCGCAGCCTAACATTCGGCGCTAACAGGAAAGGTTGTGCTATCCATTGTCTTACGGTAGCTCAGTCATATCTGACTAAGACTTGAGACCAACACAGTACTCAATAACGAGTATCAAAGAGTGTGACAGACATTGCTTGATTATTATTGAATTTAAAGTAGTGTTTAAAGGAGAAACAAATCGACTACATTGAAGGGACACCTCGTTTATTTTTATGTCCGCTCATGATACTTTTCGCATTTTCATAAGAAAACAAATATAATTATGTTGCCAATAGATGTTTTCTCAGATTGCCTGCTTTTTGTCCTTACGTTTCAATCAATCAATAAATCTGGTGCCGTCTCCACGGTAAAGGTTTGCCGCATGGATGGAAAGTTATTCAATCTCAGAAGGCTAAAAGCTAAAACCAAAACTAATAGCGACACTATCAGAGAGCTTCTGTTTGCTGACGATTGCGCTCTATATGCCAACTCAGAGGCAGACATGTAACACGATGTTTTAGCTTTCTCATGAGCCTGTGCCAACTTTGGGTTCAATATTAACTTGGAGAAGAATGTAGTTATGTACCAGCCAGCTCCAGGGAATAATCACACCGTGCCGAATATAAAGGTGAATGGTCATAGACTAAGTGTTGTGGACAAATTCACCTATCTTGGCAGCACTGTATCACAAGCTGCCACAACTGATGACAGAGTCAATCCAAGAATCTCCAAGGCCAGCGCGGTCTTTTGCAGACTGTACAAGAATATGTGGGACAGAAATGGAATAATCCTGAAAACAATGCTGAAAGTCTACAAAGATGTCGTATTAACCACACTTCTATATGCTTGTAAAATCTGGACTGTTTACCAGCGACTCACCAGGAAATAAAGACACATCCACACAGTCTGTCTTAGGAAGCTATTGAAGATTAAAAGGCAAGACAAGATCCCAGACACTGAAGTTATATGTCCAATACCAACACTCTACTAATGAAGATTCAGATTCACTGGGCTTGTCACTTGACTCGCATGCCAGATCACAGGCTCCCTAAACGAGTTTTTTTTACGGCGAGCTGCGTTGTTGTAAACGCTCCCAAGACGGTCAGAGGAAACGCTTTAAAGACACTCCGAAGCTCTCACTGAAAGCTTTTGGAATTTATCAGGACACTTAGGCGACTACTGCCAAAGACCGAAATTCGTGGCGTACATCATTCATTATCATCATCATTTGCCATGCCGGTAAGCGTGGGCGGTCATGTTTTACCATCTCACTCGATCACTAGATTCGTGGATTGGCTCTGTGTTTCTGTCTCGACCATACCACAAGGCCAAGCCATCCAGGTACTTGCTTTTAGGTCTTCCCCTTGGTCTGCTCCCCTCGATCTTACCAGTTGTCACCAAGTTCTCAAAATCATTTCTTCTCATAAAATGCCCAAAAAATTGTGACTGTCTACGTCCAAAGTCTCTAATCAGTTTACGATCTTCATTTGTTTCTTGAAGGACTTGTTCATTGGTCTTTCTGGCTGTCCATGGTATTATTTGCATTTACAGCACTACTACAACCCATATTATTAAAGCACTTCTACTACAGCACTACTACTAGTGATACAGCACTTCTACAAGCCATATAGTTAATGCATTTCTACAAATCACATTATTACAACATTTCTGCAAGGCATATTGTTACAGAACTTCTACAAGCCATATTATTACAGCACTTCTACTACAGCACTACTACTAGTGTTACAGCACTTCTACAAGCCATATAGTTACTGCATTTCTACCTGTCACATTATTACATTTCTGCAAGCCATATTGTTACAGCACTTCTACAAGCCATATTATTAAAGCACTTCTACTACAGCACTACTACTAGTGTTACAGCACTTCTACAAGCCATATAGTTACTGCATTTCTACCAGTCACATTATTACAACATTTCTGCAAGCCATATTGTTAAGCACTTCTACAAGCCATATTATTAAAGAACTTCTACTGGCCATATTATTATTGCACTTCTACAAGCCATATTATTACAGCACTTCTACAAGCGATATTATTACAGCACGTATACAAGCCATATTATTGTAACACTTCTACAAGCCATATTATTACAGTACTTCTACAAGCCATATTGTTACAGCACTTATATGAGCCATATTATTACAGCACGTATACAAGCCATATTATTACAAACATTCCACAAGCCATATTATTACAGCACTTATATGAGCCATATTATTACAGCACGTATACAAGCCATATTATTACAAACATTCCACAAGCCATATTATTACAACACTTCAGATCATTTTTCTGTACAGGCTGGACCAAGAAATTCAAACAGTTTGTGTCTGATGTGGCGAGCGTGCTGGATCAGCCCTTATTTGCTTTAACTGTGTACACCAGTGGGGTTTTCGCCAGATATCTTGCCAGCAAAGAGGTCAAACTGATCTATGACATTATGGAGTTTTTGGGGGTGAGTAGAGACAGGAACAACTAGGGTTAGAACTGAATATTCAGAAGACACAGATTATGGTCGTCACTGGGAAGAAGGAAGTACCACAATGTGATATACGAGTAAATGGGCATATTCTTAAGCAAGTAAATCGATACAGTTATCGCGGCACAGTCATAACATCTTATGGGAGATGCCATGAAGAGATTAGAACAAGAATTGCCATTGCGAAGGTGGCCGTTTGCAAGATGAAAAACATACTGACCAATAAAAGGATATCAACTGAAACGATAAAAGAGTGTTGAAGTTCTACATAGAACCTATACTTTTGTATGGATGTGAATCGTGGACAATAAGCAGTCAAGCTGAAAAACAGCTGATGGCTGTGGAAATGTAGTTTCTTAGGAAAATGCAAAGAATACCTGGACAGACAGAAAAACCAATGAACAAGTTTTTCAAGAAACTAATGAAGATCGTAAACTGATTAGAGTCATTAAACGTAGACAGTCAACATGTTTTGGGCATGTTATGAGAAGAAATAACTTGGAGAACTTAGTGACGACTGGCAAGATCGAAGGGAAGAGACCAAGGGGAAGACCGAGAAGTAAATACTTGGATGGCTTGGCCACGTGGCACGGTCGAGACAGGAACACGGAGCTGATCCACGACTCTGGTGATCGAGTGAGATGGCAGAACATCACCACCCACGCTTATCGGTATGGCACGTGATGGATGGAGAGACAGGTCGAATGGATTACATTGGTTAAAGTGAAACAGGCAGAATGATTGGTTGGAGGTGAAAGGGATTGACTGATTGGTTAGTTGAGTTCCTCGATAGTTGATTGGTCGATTCAAGAACAGGCGGTTAATTGGTTGGTTTGAAACAGAGATGCTGATTGACTGAAGGTGTGATAGATACATAAATGCATCAGTTGATTGTTTAGTTGGTTGAATGGCTGATTAGTTGGTTGGCTGATGGACAGGAGGACGAGTTGATTGATTGGTTTGAAACATATATGCTAATTTGTTGAAAGTGAGTAAACGCATTAATTCATAAGCGTAAATTTGTTGTTGATTGGTTGGTGGTTTCTTGGTTGGTTGATTGGTTAGTTCAGTGGTTCTCAACCTTTTTTAGCCCGTGCCCCACTTCACCATATTTTCAGAACGTCATCCCCCCTTTCGTATTTCCTACCTTAAAATTTGGCCCGTACCCCCCTTCACCATATGTTCAGAACGTCATTCCCCCCTTTCGTATTTCCTACCTAAAAATCCCCCCCCTCCCGCACATACACAGTATACGTAATACTAGAAGCACATACTAAAACAAGTCTAGACGTCCACATAAAACGTGATTTGTGGGTCTACCTACTTTATAAAATGAATTTTAGAAGGGTGAGACGTACAGAACCGTAAAGTATGAAGGGAAAAACAAGATCAAGTAATCGGTTCTTGTATTAACGCGATCTTGAAATTATTTTCATTCCACCCCTGGAAACCACAAAATTCCCCCCTGGTTGGGGGGGGGGGGGAAATTCCCCACCGGTTGAGAACCACTGGGTTAGTTGATTCATTAGCTGAATGGTTGGTCGGTCAGTTGGTTTGAAGTGAGGCAAACGAGCGATTGACTAGGAAAGAAACAGAGCTTTCGATTGAAGGCAAAACGTATTTACTGATTAGTTGAAGATACAACGGCTATTCTGACTGGTTATAGGTGAAAATGCAGAGATAACGTCCAACTGGTTGGAGATGGAACGGACAAATTGATTACTTGGAGGTAATTGGTTAGGTGATTGGTTGGTTGATTAAAAAGAAAAAAAAAACAGACAGGCTGATTGGTTGGAAATTAAAAAGATATAATGATTGGCTCGAGTTGAGACAGGCTGAATATATTTCGTTTGTTTATTTTTATTCATTTAGTGTTTTTTTGTGTGTGCACTCACTTGACTGAATTTTGTATGTGGATTAGCTTTCCCTATTACCATTGCCCCTCGTCATCAGGCGAACCAACTCAGACTTCAGAGGTACTTGTAATTTGCTTCCCCGAGTCAAGGACGCGAAGTCAACATTTTAGTCCAACTCTCCGGTGTAGGGATTTTAACCCCTTACCTCAGCATAAGCAAACTGTATGTTTAGCTGAATTATTGGTGCGATATGAGCCAGAAAGAGTGCATGCATGGAAGTGATTGGTTTAATGAGAACCAAACAGACTCTTCATCCATAAGTGCTCCCTTAACCTTAAATATTGCCTTTTCATAATTTCAACTGAAGCTTGCAGTTTACATCCCAAACGGTTTCAAGCATGACTTCTTCGTGTTCATCTTCGTGCGGGCAAACTACAATGCGTTTAGTTATTGCGCAAGATGGCTGATACACTTTACCAGCTGAGCATGTAGGTAATCAATTCAACTCGCTGTAGACTAAATTAATTCCCCTCGTGTTGGTTGGCCGCATCAGAATATGATAGAATGTTCATGGACGTTTTTGTTGTTGTCCCAGGCGGTTGTTACATTTATGTTAAGAGTCAAAGTTAGTGGCCTGTCCTTTATAGGACGTTGCAGTTAACCCCAGCTTTTATTGGCTGTTTGTGATGTACTATGCAATATTAGTTCAGTAGTTTTCATTCTATTAAAGTCGATAAAACAAAGAAATTTGAAATATTTTGGTCACGTGAACGTCATGAAAGTTTGGAGAGAACAATAATTTAGGGGTATATGCCTGGGTTCGCCTTAAGACTGATCATCGCAAGACAAGGACAGAGACATTAAAATTAGCAACATGGAACGTTAGGACGTTAAACGACGACGAAAAATTAGAGAACATAAAACAAGAAATAGAAAGAGAAAAAATTAATATTCTAGGGATGTGTGAAACGAGATGGACAGGAGCAGGCATAAAGATAGATGAAGATTTTAAGATTATTTATTCTGGAGGTGAAGACCGACAAAGGGGAGTGGCTATTATTTTGGACCGGAAAACATCAAAATCTGTTCAAGGATATTGGGCCGTGTCGGACAGAGTTCTACTAGTTAAATTGAGTGGCAGACCTTTTAGCATAAATGTTATTCAAGTATATGTCCCAACAGGAGAATCCAGTGAAGATAGTGTAGAGGAATTTTATAATGACATAGAGTCTGCCTTAAAGAAATGTAAAAATTCAGAAATAAACATCATAATAGGAGACTTCAATGCAAAAGTAGGAAATCAAGGTGATAGATACACAGTAGGAAACTATGGTTTAGGAGAGCGAAATGAAAGAGGATACAGACTCGTAGAGTGGGCAAAAGAACAGGAAATGATTGTAGGAAACACATGGTTTAAGCAACACCCTAGAAGATTATGGACATGGAGGAGTCATGATAGCAGGATCAGAAACCAGATTGACTACATTCTGATTAGCAGAAGATTTAGAAACGCACTAACAATAGCAAAAAATTTTTTCCCAGTGCTGATTGTTATAGTGACCTCAGACTACTTACAGGAACACTGAGGATAAAGTTGAAGAAAGTCAAATATATAACAGGAAACTCTAAATATGATTTGTGTACATTGAGTAATGACAAGGAAATACAAAAAAATTCAATATAGAAATACAGAACAGATTTGATATATTGTCTGATCTAGAGATATTATTCCAGGATGTGGATGATCAATGGGAAATGTTGAAGAATTCAATCAATTTGGCTGCAGAAACAACTATTCCAAAATTAAAGAAGGTGGGTCGTAAGAAATGGATGACAGAAGAAATTTTACACCTAATGAAAACAAGAAGACTCAACAAAAATAATCCTGCCAAATATGAAGAAATTCACAGACAAGTCAGAATATTATGTAAGGAGGCAAAAGAAGCATGGCTTGAGGAAAAGTCCTTAGACATAAAAAACAACAGAACGGTCAAAATACCAAATTAGTGCACAAAAAAATTCAGGAACTTACTAATAAAATAACACGTACATCAACAGGCTGTCTAAAAACTAAAGATGGCAAAATCATAATAGAAAAAGATAAGATTCTACATGTATGAACAGATTATGTGAAAAACCTTTATAATGATAACAGAGAGGAACAGTATGATATTAGATTTAATAATGAAGGGCCGCCAATTTTGAAGATGGAGGTTCGAAATGTTCTTAAGCATATGAAATCTGGCAAACCCCCGGTGCAGATAACATCACAACAGAAATGATTAAAGCTTTAGAAGAATTTGGACTAGATCAAGTCATCAGACTGCTGAACACATTATATGATACTGGAGATATATCTTCTGAATTATGTAACTCTATATTTATTGCAATCCCAAAGAAATCAGGAACCTTGGAATGTGATCAACATAGAACAATTAGTATAATGAGTCACATCACAAAGATTTTGCTACGAATTATCATGCAAAGAGTGAGGAAGAAGATACAACCTGAAATAGGGGAAGAACAATGTGGGTTTGTAGAAGGAAAGGGTACAGTAAATGCTGTGTATATGCTGCGAACAGTTATTGAACGTTCTATAGAAGTAAACAAAGATATACAACTTTGCTTTATTGACTACACAAAGGCTTTTGATAGAGTTAGATATGTCAACATGGTAGATATGCTTGCAGATCTACAAATTGATGGGAAAGACATTAGACTTATAAAAAACAAATATTGGAAACAACAAGTTGCCATAAGGATTGATAATGAAGTGGGACAATATCAACCTATCAGGAGAGGTGTTAGGCAGGGATTTGTAATGCCTCCAGATATTTTTACCCTATACAGTGAAAATATTTTCAGGAATGTAGAAGATATAAATGGAATCAGCATTGGAGGACGAAACATCAATAACATTAGATATGCAGATGATACAGTATTGATTGCAGACAATGCACAAGATCTACAACAATTAGTAGACGCAGTTGTTGTACACAATGAGCAGCTGGGGTTAGAATTAAATTGTAAGAAGATACAGGTTATGGTCGTCACTAAGAAGAACGTAGTACCACAATGTAATATACAAGTAAATGGGAATATTCTTCAACAAGTGAATCGGTACAATTATCTCGGAACAGTCATAACATCTCATGGGAGATGCCTTGAAGAGATTAGAACAAGAATCGCCATGGCGAAAGTTGCCTTTGGCAAGATGAAAAACATTCTGGACCAGTAAAAAGATTTAAATATTGAGCACAACCCACTACTGGCAACGCCGATCGCATTCTGATATGAACCTAAGGCCTATCCACGTCAATATGGAAGCACTATACTCGAGTTTCGCCCTCATTTGAGCTCGTCAGTAGTGCATATCCCTGACCGGATCCGGAAACAGTCCCGGATCACGCGTGTGAAGCGGGTGTGTAACCACGCGGCACACACTGGACACACCAAATTATCACAACAGAACATCACAACGCTACCCATCGTAGGCTATGCTCAAGATTGCCCAATCGCCGCGACCGACGTCCATCAATCGATGGGACCCGAACGATCAGGACTTCTCACTGGCAAGGAACACCAGGCCTCCTAAATCCAGTGAGCAATAATCAATTGATTATGTGGTTGTTTCGGGATTTGAAATTTAAATATTGAGCACAACCCATATGGCAGCCACATAATCAATTGATTATTGCTCACTGGATTTAGGAGGCCTGGTGTTCCTTGCCAGTGAGAAGTCCTGATCGTTCGGGTCCCATCGATTGACGGACGTCGGTCGCGGCGATTGGGCAATCTTGAGCATAGCCTACGATGGGTAGCGTTGTGATGTTCTGTTGTGATAATTTGGTGTGTCCAGTGTGTGCCGCGTGGTTACACACCCGCTTCACACGCGTGATCCGGGACTGTTTCCGGATCCGGTCAGGGATATGCACTACTGACGAGCTCAAATGAGGGCGAAACTCGAGTATAGTGCTTCCATATTGACGTGGATAGGCCTTAGGTTCATATCAGTATGCGATCGGCGTTGCCAGTAGTGGGTTGTGCTCAATATTTAAATTTCAAATCCCGAAACAACCACATAATCAGTAAAAAGATGTCAATTGAAACGAGATAAAGAGTGTTGAGGGGATACATAGAGCCTGTTCTTTTGTATGGATGTGAATCTTGGACAATGTGTAGTCAAGCTGAAAAAGATCTGATGGCTGCAGAAATGTGGTTTCTGAGGAAAATGCAAAGAATACCATGGACAGACAGAAAAACCAATGACCAGGTACTACAGGAGACAAATGAAAATCTTAAATTGATTAGAAAAATTAGACGTAGACAGTCAACATTTTTTGGACATGTTATGAGAAGAGGAAGACAGAAAGGAAAATACCTGGATGGCTTGGCCACATGGCATGGACGAGACAGGAACACTGAGCTGATACACGACGCTGGTGATCGAGTGAAATGGCAAGTCATGACCGCCCACGTTTTCCGGCGTGGCGCATGATTGATTGATATGCCTGGGAAGAGAGGAAGAGGAAGGCCAAAGAGAAGATGGGTGCAGGATGTTGCGGATGATATCCAGAGGGAGTATCGGACGCGGGTCGTCTTGCTTATGACCAAGAAGTTTTCTGGTAGGTTGTTATGGGTGCGAGGTTCTGAAATGTACATGCTACTGAATGAATGAATGAGTTTGCCATTCGGTTGGAGTCTTTTGACAATGAAATACTTAAAAACCTGTGCAGGAAACATGACCTGCCTGTGCTTAAGACTCCAAAGTGCTTATATTAATTAGTGAGTTAGTAAGTTAGTTAGTTAGTTAGATAACTGTTTAGTTAGTAAGTTAGTTTGTTAGATAACTGTTTAATTAGTTATTTTGTTTGTTAGATAATTGTTTAGTGAGTAACTGATTGATTGATTTAGGAACCGACATCACAGCATTCGGGGCATTCCTATAAGCGCTCCGTCCCCATACTCAGCAGCCAGCGAAGAGTTCCAACACTAATAGTACCAGTAGCAATCTGATTATATGTCTGTCTCGCCTTTCCTCTGAGCATTGATCGTCGGCCAGATCCCCTCGTCACCCTTCGTTGTCGCATTCTTGCCAGACCATGGTGATCCATTTGCTCCTCCGAGGTGTACACGTGCTTCCACAAGGCCGCAACCACGTCTGCCTTATCATGCATCAATACTCCACTAAGTTTTGCAGAGCCAACCAATCTGTCCGCCTTTTCATTCCCCAGCACACCGGCATGCCCCGGAGAAAAGATCCAGACGATGCTTGTCACCCGTGACTTCCAAAGCGAAGCAAGCCACTCTGCACGAAGCTTGCCTGTCCTCATCCTACTCAGCATGCTTTCTGTGTCAGTTACAATCACGATGTGTGTGTGTATCGTATTCTACATCCAGCGGAAAGCTGCACTGACCGCCTCCACCTCCATTCTCAAGCTAGATGTTGTGGTATCATATGCCAGGCTCTCCTGCACCAAACGGCGACCATTAGCTTTTGCTAAGAACCCCCAGGCACTTTTCCTGCCTCTCAACATCGAACCATCTGTGTATATAATCACATCACCCGGGCGAGCATTATCCTGAATTAATTGCTGGATTTCCACTTCCGTGGCCCCTGCTGGCCACTCTCTGCACTCCCGGCTCAATGTGATTATAACTTTGCACACGTCTGACTGCTCCGCTGGCACTCTGACCCACTCCTCTCCTCGCCTAATGTTCTCCAAGATGCACACCTGTCTGATCGTATCCTCCGCCTGAGCCATCCATGATTTTCCTCTTATCAGTCACTGACCCTTAACTACGTCCAGCGCCTCATGCAACGGGTGATCTGTGTCAGCAACAACTCTGCGGTATGCCTTCGCCTGCATCACCTTGAGCCTACCAGCAACAGTCGGCAAACCATGGATGTAACGCATACACACTACAGGAGTGTCTCTGGTGCATCCCAGAATGACCCGCATAGCTTCGTTCTGTGTGCGCTTTAATTTCACCAATTAGTAACTTATTTTGTTAGATAACTTTTTAGTTAGTTATATTGTTTGTTAGATAACTGTTTAGTTAATAAGTTAGTTTGTTAGATAACTGTTTAGTTAGTTATTTCGTTTGTTAGATAACGAGTTAGTTAGATAGTTAGTTAGCTAGCTAATTAGTTAGTGGGTGAGTGAGTGAGAGAGTGAGTGAGTGAGAGAGTGAGTGAGTGAGTGAGTGAGTGAGATAACGACTTATGTAGTTAATTAATGAGTGAGTGGGTGAGTGAGTTAGATACAGATTTAGTTAGTTAGGTAGTTAGTTAGTTAGTTAGCTAGCTAGTTAGTTAGTGGGTGAGTGAGTGAGTGAGTGAGAGAGTGAGTGAGTGAGTGAGTGGGTGAGTGGGTGAGTGAGTGAGATAACGACTTATGTAGTTAGTTAATGAGTGAGTGGGTGAGTGAGTGAATGAGCGAGTTAGATAACGATTTAGTTAGTTATTGAGTGAGTGAGTGAGTGAGATAATGATTTAATTAGTGAGTGAGTGAGTGAGTGAGCGAGCGAGTGAGTGAGTGAGTGATACAGAAGCCACAAACAGTGAGATTTCATGCCTGGCAAATTCCGCTGCATCTCATCAGAGTTATATGTCATTGATTGGCACATGCCGTCTTGACAGACGATAGTTTGTTACATTGTGCTTTAAAAATAGGCACGACAGCTACACTTCTATATAGTACAAAACCTGGGCTGAATTGTACAGACCATGAATTGGCCATGCAGCATGATCTCTCTCTCTCTCTCTCTCTCTCTCTCTCTCTCTCTCTCTCTCTCTCTCTCTCTCTCTCTCTCTCTCTCTCTCTCTCTCTCTCGGCCTGTCTACTTTACTTCAGAGGATATGTAACACCAATACATCTGCTGCAGAAGCTGTCGTATCAGCAAAACAATGCTCTAATTATCTGCCTGTTGAAACTTCGATTAGCCGGACTCCCTGGCCTAGGGATTAAGGACTTTGTTCGCAATCCCGTATACTCTTGTATGAAACACAGCTGCGCGAGATTCTGCAGCGGATTGCGTCGCGTGCGTACTTACGGAAGTATGTGACCTGGTCGTTCAGAAAGCAATGTCAAACTAGTGAACTTAAAACTTGCCAAGACATCAACAGCAACTGAAAAATGCTGGTATTGACTGCAATGTCATGTAAAGGATGTGCAAACAAAAAAGAAGCTTCGATTATAGGCCAAACCCGATACCCCACACTGTACCAACGGTTTCGGGCTTTGTATATATCATATGAAGTGAATAAATTAATAATACTTTTGCTGAAACAATTAAAACGCATAGTCAGAGGTATTTTTCAAACGTAGACCAACTGTTATCCTCGCGGTTCTTTCAAATTTAGCATGAACTCTTTCTGTTTGCATAAAACATCCAAAGTATTATTCATTTCATATGATATATAGCTCTGCAGTATGCACCTGACGTGATGCAGCGAAATATGTCAGGCAAGAAATCGTGCAACATATTGTTTGTGGCTTCTGTGATTAAATTCACTAACGTAATGCATTATTTTGAAAAAACTTAATGGTGAACTTTGCCTTTTCCACAGTTACGCCATGAAAAGTAAAGCATCAATGAAGGAAGTAGAAAACAAAGAATTAAATTAAATCTCTGAGTGGGAGTGCATGCACAAGAGATCGGCCATATTTTGTGAAGTTTTCTTGTTTCAGAAGGGAGAAATCGTCGTGCACACAGACGCATATGTCAACTGAAGATTACATACATTGATATAGGTCTTCTTTTTATAGTCCATGCCGTGTGGCATTAGTTATCATATCTGCCAAAAGCCTTCTTTCTCGAGTGTTGCCAATAATTTCTGTTAGTGATGTTCCTCTGTTCGTGGCTTAGAGGTTATGACTTTTCTCCGTAATCTCGTATACTCTCGTCAGGTAACGTGATGACGGTTCAAATCAGCAGTGGTTCGAATGTCATCGGTAACATACGGGGTATGTGAGCCGGCCGCTCAGAAAGCAATGGCAAACTACTGAGCGTAATCTTGCCAAGAGATCAACATACAGCTGAAAGATGCTGGTGTTGACAGCTAAGTCCTGTAAAAGGATAAGATAAAAAAAAAAAGAAAAAAAAAAGATGTTCCTCTACGCCATGATGTCAAACTGCCCAGCATCTTCTTTCTTGATCTCCCTGTGCCTCTTCTACCCTCCAGCTTTCCTTTTGTAACGACACACTCCAGCCTTCTCCTACTCATGACACGCCTAATGAATGTAGACTGTCTTCTTCTGATGGAGAAACTCTTTGTGAGTTAACTTCTTTCAAGATATCTTCTTTCTATCCTCCCATGAAAATCTTGTCATTCGTCTATAAAACCACATCTCCGCAGCTTCCACATAAACCCATACTTGTTTACTAGTTGTCCATGATTCTCTTCCGTATATCATCATTAGCTCAATTGGTGGGCGGGAGGGGGATACATAATGTCGTCATAAGAATGTTCTAATTTTTTAACAAAATAACTGATGCACTTTTTACGAATGTATTTTTTTATCCAACATTGTAGTAACAGAGATTTCCAAGAAAGGATTGCCCTTGAATAGCAAGAAAACAGTAACAATGGTGAGATCAAAGTAAAATTAGACACCAAAATGTGAAATGAAAATAGAAGGGACAATTCTTAACCAAGTCGATAATTTTAAATACTTAGGGGCATCAGATAGAAAATGCACAACAGAGATTAAGAGCAGAATATGGCAAGCACAATCAGCATTTCCGAAAATGAAGAGTATCTTGTGCAATACGTCACTATCATTGAATGTAGGGAATAGGGTGCTAAAGTGCTATATAGAACCTGTGTTGCTGTATGGCAGTGAATCTTGGAATGTAAATGAAAAAATTAGGAAGAACGTGGAAGCAGCAGAGATATGGTTCCTGAAACGAATGTTGCGATTTCCTTGGACTGCCAAAATAACTAACAACGATTGCCTGAAAGAGGCTAATGAAACTAGAACATTAGTTAGTTAGTTAGTCGCGGTTCTAACTTCACAGTTTGCTAAGTTCCTGCGCCTGTGAATATCACATAAAATGCTCCTCATTGCCCAATAAATTATTATTAGTCACTAGAACATTAGATACGACAATAAGAGAGAGAGAGAGAGAGAGAGAGAGAGAGAGAGAGAGAGAGAGAGAGAGAGAGAGAGAGAGAGAGAGAGAGAGAGAGACAGAGAGAGAGAGAAAGAGAGAGAGACAGAGAGAGACAGAAACAGCTGTTTTTGGTCATGTGATGAGAAGTGAGGCATCGGGGAACATCGTAACAGATCGAGGGAAAGAGGGGCAGAGGAAGACCGAGAGAGATAATGTTGGATGGATTGGGACGGTTCCACGGAGGAATATCAACAGCAGAGTTGATCCAGAACACCATGGACCCAGATCTGCGGAGTCATGATTGCCTACGCCAACTGACATGGCACTTAATGATGATGATGACTTGTCATCTTTAACCGACGTCAAGGCATTCGGGACATGCCATGGGTACCCCGTCTCCTCAGAAAATATCTAAGAGTAGGAATACTTATAGCTCCAGTGACTAAATAGTTATGCAGGCACCTGCTTCGTCCTCAACCGCGATTCTTCCTGCTAGTGCTGGACACGGTCCTGATTCGATCATTTATAAGCGTATAATCATCGACTTGTGTTTCCTCGTGCAACAGCTATCATGTAGCATTGTTTGTTCAACTCTATCTTATGGAATATCGCAAGTGGCAAATCTGTGAAAAGCAACCTCATTAATAGATGGGGATTAAATTAATTATTCTATTTATATAATAACATAAGGCAAGTAAGGATTTAGAAAGAAAATAAAGAAATGTACTACGATTAGTTACGAAGAGGAGTAATGTTGTAATTTGTTACCCTCTTTCTGTCACACGTTTTCACACCTCTTGGTTGAATATATTTGTCACCATTTTCAAGTGACGCTTATACGCTCTTCCCATTGAATCTCAGCTACTGTATATTCATCATCATCACTGTCATCATCGCCATTATCATCAAGCACCTTGTCGACTGGTTTGGGCGTTCATGCTTGTCCACGAATTGCAATCTTCAACAGCAGATTTAAATTAGTGTGCTAGCACCTGTCTACGCTGTGACAAAAGGCGCTACACAAATGCTCTCTCTCTCTCTCTCTCTCTCTCTCTCTCTCTCTCTCTCTCTCTCTCTCTCTCTCTCTCTCTCTCACGGTCTATCTTTATCTGCCTCTCTCTGTCTATCCCTCCCTCTCTCTCACTCTCTCTCTCTCTCTCTCTCTCTCTCTCTCTCTCTCTCTCTCTCTCTCTCTCTATTTCTACCTCTCACTCCACAAATCTTTCTTGTTGTCACAAAATGTTTCAGTATTTTCGCTTCTTAAAATACTTCCACAAATTACGACTGATTCTTTCAGATGTGTATGCTGTTATCCTTGTGTCGTATTCTCTTTCAAAACACGTGGAATTATCATCTTGGCTGTCCGAGGTATTTTCAGCATTCTCATATCCAATCAGGAGGTCAGCATGGCCGAATGGTTAAGAACCCGCGTTCTTAAACATCCAGCGTGCTGATGCCGAGGTAAGGGGTTCAACCCCTACACCGGACAGTTGGACTAAAATGTTAACCTCTTGTCCTTGACATGGGGACGTAAATTACAATTACCTATAAAGTTGGATTGGGTTCGCCTGATGGCGAGGGGCACTAACAATAGGGAAAGCTAATCCACACGCAAAATACAGTCCAATACTCTAGAACAGAGGTTCTTAAACCACGGCCCGTGGGCCACTTGTGGCCCGCCAGATGTCAGAAAGTGGCACGCTAGGCCTCGTTATTTAATATAATATATTTTAATAATTTCAAAAATGCACTCGGAGCGCCCCGTTAGTGTGCGATAATTTACTATGCTCGTGGTTGTTATGCTAATATATTATCGAAAGCGCCTGTTCAGTTCGCAACACCTTGTCGATCAATCAGAGTGCGCAAGGCGCCATGTTGTCGCCTATAACAACTGTTTAGCAGAGTCGGTAATATTGTGTTGGAATTAGATTTTTCAAATAAAAATTTACAGTTAAAGCCTATAAACATGAGTGTGGAAAATCTAAAATCAAACAATGGTAAAATGCGAAAGTGTGAAGGCATTGCTTGTAGTGAATTCAACGAAGACTGAACGGAGCAATTTATGCTTATGCCTACATGTAGTGGTAAACCAGTTTGCTTAATCTGCGGATTGTGTGTTTCTGTTACCAAAAAAAAAATGTAATCTGGAACGACACTTCACGACCACACATACAGACATAAATGCTCAATATCCGATCAATTCGGAGTTAAGAAAAGATTTCATAGCTGAACAAGAAAGTTCTCTGACCAGGTAGCAGTCATTTTCCACCAAGGCTAACGAACAGAGCAAGAGTGCTGTTGTTGGCGTCGTACGAATTCGCTCTTCTGTATTCTCGCAAAGAGAAGCCGTTTACCGATGCAAAAGAAATAATTAAGCCTTCCCTTAAAATTGCCGATAGAATGCTTGGCTATAAAATGTGTGAAACAAAATGTGATCAGATACCTTTGCGTGTGAACACAATTCGAAGTAAGGCGCTGAACAGGCAGTTTCTATCAGACCTGAACGAGGAATACTCGTTACACTATGATGTCAGATGACTATCTAAAGGGAAAGTTATGTCACGTTTCTGGGCACTGAAAATACGTTTCTATCTGTTTCTGTCTGAAATAAATGAAGTGCCTACAGAACAGGAAAGTCTGCTAAACGATGACTGGCTTAATGACCTGGCATTTTTGGTGGACATCACGTCTCATTTAAACTCATTAAATGCGAGGATCCAAGGAAAAAAAAAGAACTATTCACAAACTTATGCGATGACATTTCTTCATTTAAAATGAGACTAACTCATAATCGGGCACTCTCGCGATGTTTATACTTCACCTCGACACCGCAAACATGATGAGATGAGATGAGAGTAGTATAGTAGGAGGTTTTGCCCCCCCCCCCAAATGGGGATCCGGATCCCAAATTTGTCCTTATATAAGCTATATGTGACGTCATCAGATCCCCCCGAAATTGGATCCCCATTTTCAAGGGGGATCCAAAGGGGATATAACTCATTTCTTTTTTTTGTGATTTAAAGATGGCGGCTATTGTTATTTGTAATATTTGATGGTGGGTGAAGATTAAAGATGTGTGAGGTGGGGGGGGGGGAAATAAAAAATGGCGCTTCCTTGTTAAGCGGTAGGGGTGGTGGATTCGTAGTGGTCGATATCAGGTGATCAGGTGTGTGGCCGTGGGCGGGTGATCGTGACGTAGGCTGGCGGGGCGAAAGCGAGGGAAGCGGGCGGGTGATCCGGTGTGTGTGCGCGGCCGGCGGGTTCGATTGCTAATAAAATATGTGACGTGGATGGGTAGGTGTTTATTATTAGTCATGGATCCTAGATGGAAACATCCTTTTACGGTTTTTATTGCGGGGCCAACGGGGAGTGGAAAATCCGTCTTTGTGAAAAACTTTCTGGCTCATCTTCCAGACATGGTCGACCCGCTTCCATAGGAAGTTATATGGTTCTACGGAGAATGGCAACCCATGTAAGAGACTATGAAGGGTGTCCAGTTTAACGAAGGTCTACCGGATATGGAAAAATGGCAAGGGGATTGACGTCGACTAGTGGTGATAGATGATCTAATGTCCGAGACAGATGATAGAGTGACTAAACTATTTACTAAGGGTAGTCATCATCGCAACCTCAGCGTTATGTATATAGTCAAGAACCTCTTTGGTAAGAATAAAGAACAAAGAACCATCAGTTTGAATTCGCATTACCTAGTGGTATTTAAGAACCCTCGAGACGGATCGCAGATTACCAATCTGGCTAAATAGATGTACCCAGGCCGCGTGTCATATGTCCAAGAGAGTTTTAAAGACGCCACATCGGCTCCACACGGGTATTTGCTCTTTGACCTTCGACAGGAAACACCGGATCAGCTCCGTTTAAGAAGCAGTATTTTCCCCGATCAGCGTCAAGTCGTCTACGTCCCTAAATAATATGTCCAACCGAGTGAAACGTCACGGGGCCATGCTACGGTTTCTGGGCAAGGCGAAACCGACTGCGGTAAAAGCCGTAATTAAAACAGCGTCCCCGGACCTCGTCCAATCAATTTGCGAGTGCTGTCACAATGTATTAAAAGGTAATGTTCCACTGACACCGGCTCAGAAGAGGCGACTGCGGCGACACAAAAACAGTCTGAGAGTCCTTACGGGTAAGAAACTGTCTATCAAGAAACGGAAACAAATCTTGCAAAAAGGTGGATTCATAGGCGCTTTATTAGGTCCTATTCTAAACGTGTTGAAAGATGTCGTGGGTTTGTAATGAAGAAAATGATCCCGATCGACCCCCGGCTGCTGGAAAGTCACAAGTCCTGGAAACCGAAGATCTACCACCGAGGGAAAAATCTCGAGTGTATCAACAAACCTTGCAGTGGTATCTGAATCGACTTGAGCAATACAGACACAAACCTTTAGGCACAGTGGATATCAAGGAACAAAAACCTGAAGTCAGTCTTTTACCAGCACCAGTAGTCGAGACACCCAGTCAACCAACACCTATTCAAGAAGCATCAAGTAGTCAAATAGTCGAGCCCAAGATAGTCCAGACAACACCGCCTTACCGACTTAGGCGACACAAAAGAAGAGTAAGATACCCACACCAATGTGGGAAAAATGGCCGCGCAAATAAGAAAGTATTACTACGATCCTCAGAAACCCGGGGCCCATGGCGGGGCCGCCGCCTTAAAACGAAACACTAAACTGAATGCTAAAAAGGTAGAGGTTTGGTTACGGCATCAGGATACATATACTCTACATAAACTGATCCGTCGTCGTTTTCAGAGACGCCAGACCATAACCGGTGGTATAAATCAACAGTTTCAAGCCAACTTGATAGATATGAGACTATTACAAAGATACAACGATGGGATGTCGTACCTAGTGACGTGTCTCGATGTGTTTAGTAAATATGCTTGGGCCATCCCGATCAAGAAGAAGACGGAAAAAGAGTTAGTGGCGGCAGTGGATAAAATTTTTGCCGATAGACAACCTATAAATTTTCAGACCGACAAAGGATCAGAATTTGTCAACCAATCCTTTTTAAAATTTCTGAAAGACCAAGGTGTGCATTTCTTTATGACCGAGAACGAAGACGTTAAATCCGCGATAGTGGAAAGATTCAATCGAACCCTTAAAGAAAAAATGTGGCGGTATTTCACCAAGACCAATACACTACGCTACATTGACGTGATAGATAAGCTGATCCTCAACTACAACGGTTCATATCACAGAACCATTCGCATGGCGCCCGTGCAAGTCAACTATACTAATCAAGAAGAAGTGTGGAATAATATGTACCAGAAGACAACCGCATCAAGAAAAGTCCATTTTACAGAAGGGGACCGGGTCAGACTGGCTCAACCCAAACAACCTTTTAAAAAGGGATATATGCCCGCGTGGACAGAAGACCTTTTTACCGTCAGTCGTATAAACCAGGTACCAATTCGGTGACATATGTGCTAAAAGACGATCCGGGGGAGAAACTTCAAGGTTCATTCTATCGAGAAGAGATCCAAGCAGTCGGCGATAAACAAGTGTATCGGATCGAAACAATCTTACAAGAAAGACCCAGGAGAGGTGGTGGTAAAGAGTATTTAGTGCAGTGGTTTGGGTATAATTCTTCATTCAACAGTTGGGTCTCAGACATAACCAGATACCGAAACTAATGGAAGAAACCGCGGAAACTAGCCCACAAAGTAACTCAGCTAGCGAAAGAACTTCGTTCTGGTGGTTGTTTGGCCAGCGAATACCGCGGTTAGAGATTGTCTTCTTCTGTCAGATGATAGTTATATACATCGTCATTGGCGTATCACTATTCAATCTGTCTCGGCACCGAAGAACCCGAGGGTAAGCTGTGGATTGCTCTATTAAGTAGTTGTCTGGGTTACCTATTACCGAACACTAAATTATAGGTTTCTACGTGACATTAAAGAGCAATGCTTCACCGAACATGTTTCCCAATAATACTCCAGGCCACTATTTCGTCAAGTTACCGCAGACTATTGAGGTGAATCAACACTACGAAGTGGGTCTGGCCGAAATTCAGTTTCCCAACTGCTACTGCAATGTGGTAGTGAATGAAGTGTGGATAAGATATAACCAACCCAGCAGAGGAATAATAAAAAGATCGTGTCTCCCGGGGCTGTACAGTTCACCAGACGCGTTTATAGCGGAGCGGAATCGACTAATGAAAGACCAGGAGTCGGATGACAAGATGCTTGTTAGATTCCATTTCAACAAGACATCAAGGAAGGTCATCGTGAAGATAATCGAACCGGCTGCCACTGTTAGCTTTAGCGACAAGTTGCATGAGCTGTTAGATATAATTGAAAGTGCTGGGTCGTTAGATGTAAATAACGACCTGCAAAATGTCTACGTCTACTGCGACCTCATAGCCTTCAGACCAGTCGGAGACGCCATGGTTCCACTACTAAGGACAGTGCCTGTTATGAACCAACTCTCATCCTCAGTGTTTCGCATCTACGACAAACCACACTATGTACCACTGAGTCGGTATTCCTTCGACATGGTGGAGATCCTTTTAACCAATGAGACGGGGACAACGATCTCATTTGCCAACGGAACTTCAGTGCCGACGTTACATTTTCGTGTGCGGAAACATTCAGACTTAGAATAATGGTGAAATATGTGGCGTTACGTTGAAATCCCAGACTGTACGTAGATTTTTACTGCAACCAAGCTGGTCATGGCATGCCAGTGTTTGTGAATGGTCGGAGTCAGAGAGGCCGTGGTATCGGGAGTTTCTTCAGTGGACTCGGTCGCACGATTCTACCGTAGTTAAAGACAGGAGGTAAGGCCCTACTCCGAGAAGGTGTCGGCACGGGTCTCCGAGTGGCCCAAGATGCTTTGGCTGGTAGGAATGTTGGAGAAGCCTTTAAAGACCATGCCAAACAAGCCGGTTAACGTTTACTGCAAGGAGCTGTCAACCATGTTAGCAAATCGGGTAGCAGTATTAGAAGAAAGAGACGCGCAGCGCCACCTGGCGAGCCCAGTAAACGTATAAAAATGACCCCCGCTCCTCATCGAGCTCATAAGATAGAAGAAGAAGTATTCGTATATTTTCGCATAAAGGCTTTACTTCACCCTCTTTCTTGCGAGTGTCTTCATTCTGGTTTGGATCTGTTTAGCGTACCACCCACGCAAACGGCGGTAGAAGAGGGGCAGTGTGTGGAGATACATCCACTCGCGTCTCTAGCTCCAGGCGAACCTATAGAATTTGTCATATCTGGTACCAGTGAAGAGTATCTGGATCTGTTTAACACGTTTTTACACGTCAGAGCAAAAGTCACATTACCCAACGGTGACAATCTACCACCCACGACCGACGTCGCCCCAGTCAACTATTACCTGCACAGTCTGTTTTCTCAAGTGGACGTCTCACTCAACGATACGCTAATCACTCCTAGTGAAAACACATATCCGTATAGAGCCTACCTGGAAGCCACTATAAACAATGGGGAGGAAGCCAAGAAAAGTCATCTCTCACCCGCGCTTTATTACTATGATACAGCCAATCTTCTCGATGACGCGCAAAGCGTTAACAACAAAGGACTAGTTACACGTCGTCAACTAGCCAGTGAGAATCAAGAAATAGATATGGTGGGTCGACTGCACGCCGACATTTTTGTGCAAGATCGCTACATGATAAATAGTGTGGATGTAAAAATTAAGCTGACTCCATCGAAATCCACCTTTAACCTCTTGGCCCCTGACGGTGTGGTAGGTTACTCATCGATTATAACATATGCCATGCTGGTTGTTCGTAAAGCCAGACTAAACCCCGCCATCGCTCTCGCCCACGAGAAAGCCTTGATGAGAACCAACGCCAGACTCCCGATCAAGCGTGTGGTGCTAAAAACATTAGCTATCCCTCGGGGTATGTTACCTCATACCCAAGACAATCTGTTTATGAGTCAAACACCCATTCGCATCGTGATTGGCCTTATTACATCAACCGCCTTTAACGGTACCTTTAACGCTAATCCTTATAATTTTCAAACCTTTGGACTGACGTATCTGAAAGTAACTGTCGATGGTCGATCTGCCACCAGCAAACCCTTAACCATGGACTTTGACCGTAATCAATATGTACGAGCCTTTTTTGGTACTAATCTAGCGATGGGTCTGGTGGGTAAAGACGCCGGTAATTCAATTGACTATACGAAATATAAACAGGGTTATACTCTGTACGCCTTTGATCTGAGTCCCAGTTTACTGGACGGAGATCAGTTTGAGATGCCGAGGACTGGCCCTTTAACACTGGAATTTAAGTTCAACACACCCACCCCAGAACCAATACAAGTCGTCGTCTACACCGAGCACGACGGGATAATTGAAATTTCCAAGACCAGACAAGTACTAACAGATTACGCCTCGTAATGGACACGGACCAGATTACCAGAATACTACTAGCTGATACGCATGTGTGCCGGTTACAGGTCAGACTATGCGCTCGAGATCAGTTACCTAGACACCTAGATAGAACTAGTGCAGCGGCGTTTGTCGTAAACACTGACCCCATCGATAAACCAGGTTCCCACTGGATCGCCATGTATTATGATGGATCGAGTAAATGTGAGTACTTTGATTCGTTTGGTCTGACGCACTTACACAGCGATCTCGTCAAGTTTATAGACCATCACTCAGACAGACCGCTGATGTATAACACACGTGTCTTACAAGACGTATTAAATAACGCCTGCGGCCTCTACGCTATCTATTTCATCATGCTGAAAGGGCGTGGGGCTAGCATGACCCGAATTCTCCAACCCTTTTCAAACAAACAATGAGTCAACGATCGGTTAGTAGGGCGCTTAGTCACGCGCTACGTAAAACAAGATGACCTTGACCTGAGACGCATGACCTAAAACCAGCTGAAACCGGTTTACACTCAAAGACTAGTATATATAAGCCCGCTGGCGGTAACAGTCACTCATTCCGAAGATGACTACCGAACTCAAGACTGTGCCTGCTAACTGGGTCTACATGACTCGTGGTGGTGAGACCGTTAGACCCGTGGGTACTGGTGTCAAGGCAGTGTTTGTATCATCCTACAGAGGAACGACCACGTTACATATCCGTCGCTTTTTTGGTGAAACCGAGAACAAATTTCCAACCAAGATGGGGATGACACTCAGTCGTCAAGTATATGAACAGTTAATCGCTATGCATAGTGAGATTATCGCTGACTTTGATCGTCTCAGTCAAGTTAACAAACAACCAAACAAAGTCACCAACTGTATTCAAGATATTCAACCCATTCCAGTCATCATTAGTGGGCCGTGTTCTGCCCCAGTTGTTCAACCAAACTACAACAACCAGATGTTTGATGTACCCGACAGTCAGATGTTTGACACACCCTTTGACTTCAATACACAGATGTTAGCCCGACAAACAGGAGACCAGCAACCAGCATATGACAACACACCAAGCGACAGACATGTACCAGGCTACCAGCCGAGAGACCAACAGCCAGCCTATGACTACACACCAAATGACATATATTTACCAGGCTACCAACCAGCCTACTCAGACAGTTGTAGTCCAGAGAAGAAGGCCAGAAAAAACAAGCAACGTGTCTAACTCTTTTTCTGTGAAAATAAAAAAAAAAAAAAAATAAAAAAAAAATAAAACAAGAAAGAAAAATTGTTGTTTTGGTTTTTTAATAAATGTTTTTGTACTTGTCTCTGCATTCAGTTGTAATTTTGTTCTTGTCTCTCTGTTCCATTGTGTCTGTTCATGTGTATGTATATGTAAATTGTGTACGTGTCTTTGTCTTTGTCTCTTTGTCCAAGTGTATCGGAAGAGGAGATGATGAAGGAATAGTCTAGGGAGAGGGGGAATCAGGAGGGGAGGCGGGTGTCAGAGTGGGAGGAGGAAATACGGTTCTCACCCTCACGTCGGGGAAGTGGTTGTGGTGTGGGTGTAAGACAGGTTTTCGATGTAGTATATTTGGAGGTTTCAACATCGCCAGACAGGACGAGAGGCCGGTTTAAGAGGGGGAGGAGGAGGAGGAGGAGGAGGAGAAGGAAGAATGAAGGAGGGGGAAGAGACAGACGAGTTGAAAGGAAAGAGGAAATGAGACCGGTGTCAGAGGGGGAGGAGAAGGAGATGGAAGAATTGAGGAAGAGACAGATGAGTTGAGAGGAGAGTGGAAGGGAGGCGGGTTTCAGAGGGGGAGGAGTAGGTGGCAGGACGAAGAGGAGGATGTCGGATGAAGAGTCTAGGGGAAAATACAATAAAAAAATAAATAAATAAAAAAAATAAAATAAATAAATAAATAATAAAAATACGAGGCAAAATTATTTTTTACATCTGGTCTATCTTGGCACATTCTTTCGCGTGTTGTTTGATCAGTTATTATCCAGTGCGTGACAGCCTTTCCATAACTACCGAGGTCAATTGTCCCCATAAACTACTACGGTGTATTGTTCACGGCGACCTTAATCGGATGTATAGGCTAAAGCCAAAAGTCTATTAATTCCTCAGCCACCCGAATGTTGTATAGGCAGCAAAGGTTAAATGTTTAAGAGTCTCCTAAGCTGTATTGTTCACGAAGAAAAGACCTTATTCGATTGTATACAAGATCTATTCAAGTCCATAGCCGCCTTTGTGTTTTATGGGTAGTATAATTGCTTTAGCGTGTTGTTTAAGCCGGATAACGGAAAAACGGGTGCGTGTCGGACCACTTAAGCAGGATTAAAATAGCAAAAGCGACTCGGTAGCTAGCAACCTTGTCGACTTTTGTATTTGCCTGGTGAAAGGCTAATTCAGCTTAACGACTGCGGGTCATTCTTAAGCGCCTTTGAGTTTTATGGTCCTTAACCGCCTTTGTATGGATAGTATAATGAATTCAGAGTGTCACTTAAGTCGGCTTAATCCGATCGGGAGTCTGGTCTCTGGGCTATTGTGTATTGACCTTGTCAGTTTCAATGTATACACAAACAGGTACTTATGAATAGACATTTGTCAAACTTCTACCAACAAACCGCTGACATGTTGTGAGAGTTGTATAAATACCACACGCGTTGTTGTTATATTTCATTTTCCAACGATTCAAGAAACAGGTGAGATCGATATTGTGACGTGCTGGGCCAGCGTTTAAAGTTTATTTTTTTTTTATTTTGCTTGTGCCTGTATACACTGTTTGCTTCTTTTTTCTGTCTGATCCTGGTATTATTTTTTCCCCTTCTATGTAGTATTTCAACACTATAGTTGCAAAGGGGCAATTGTTTATTTTGTTGTTTTGTTTTTCATCATGTCAATTTTTATTTTAATCTCTCAAGACATCCTATGCTTGTGCATTTTCAGTTGTTTAAGAATGTTCCCGTGTACTTGTTTGTTCCATTGTGATATTTTCCTTGTGGTTAATAATACTACAGGTGTATTAATGTAATATTTATTAGCACCATCTAGCTCCGTGCTTAGATAACTACGCAAGTTAAAAAATTTATGCTTTTAAAACAATTTCAATAATTTTTTAAACGTTTTGAAACACCAGAAATGTAAAGTTAAGGAAGTATCTAGGGTTTCCCATCTTTTGATCACTAACGTGTCTTATTTCTACAGATATGTATTTTTTACGTTTTTTTTTCGGTTAACTAAAGTATTTTGATTTGTTGTCTCTACAGATTGAAAACTTCGCTACCACGGGAAGCCTCATATTGAGTTGTGTGTAAGCAGACAAAATCTTGATACATTCTGGTATTCTGTCGCTCTCGACACAAGTGGACGTTGTCACAAATATCGGTAAGTGTGATAGGTGTTTTACTCATTGCTCTGTTCTCAGTGTTTTTAATATATTAACGAAACAGCTGTATATAACTAATTCTTCTATATATAGGCCTTCACACTGTGTCAAAGTAATGTTACATATGTCTTATACAACATTAGTGGTGTATTATGAAAATGTATAATCACTAACGTGTCTTATTTCTACAGCTATGCATTGTTTACTTTTTCGGTTCACTAAAGTATTTTGATTTGTTGTGTCTACAGATTGAAAACTTTGCTACCACGGGAAGCATCATCTTGAACTGTTTATAAGCAGAGAAATCTCACTCACTCTCTGCACAAGTCACGGGAAGCATCATATTTAACTGTGTGTAACCAGAGAAATCTCACTCCCTCTCTGCACAAGTGGACGTTGTCACAAATATCGGTAAGTGTGATAGGTTTTTTACTCAATGCTCTGTTCTCAGTGTTTTTAATACATTAACCAAACAGCTGTATATCACTAATTCTTCTGTCTATATGCCTTCACACTGTGTCTAAGTAATTTTATATATTATAACTAGGATATCATGGACTTAATTTCCTTAATGTTATATCACACACACACACACACACACACACACACACACACACACACACACACACACACACACACACACACACACACACACACACACACATTCCATTCTTCTTCTTGATATCTCATGTAACTATTTTTGGGTAATTTCAACAGACTGTTGTGCTGCGTCACTGACCTGTATCTACCAACAAGGAAATAAATCACAAGTGGACAAGTTGTCATCACAAAGGGGGTCTGGACAGTACAAATAGGTTGGTTATATATTATATTCTGTCTGCCTGCTTACCTGCTTGTCTGTCTGTCTGTCTATCTGTCTGTCTGTCTGTCTGCTGCCTGTCTACCTGTCTGCTTACCTGCTTGCCTGCTGCCTGTCTGACTGCCTACCTGTGTGTCTGTCTATCTGTCTGCTTACCTGCCTGCATGTCTGTCTGTCTACCTGCTTACCTGTCTGTCTGCTTACCTGCCTGTCTGTCTACCTACCTGCCTACCTGCCTGTTTGTCTGTCTAATTACCTGTCTGTCTGCCTGCCTGCCTGCCTGTCTGCTTACCCGCTTGTCTGTCTGTCTGTATGTATGTCTCTCTGTCTGTCTGCATGTCTGTCTACTTACCGGTTTGCCTGCCTGCCTGCCTGTCTACGTACCTGCCTGCCTGTCTGCTTACATGCTTGCCTGTCTACCTACCTACCTGCCTGCCTGTCTGTCTGCTTACCCGCTTGTCTGTCTGTCTGTCTGTCTACCTGTCTATCTGCCTGGCTGCCTGTTCGTCTGTCTAATTACCTGTCTGTCTGCCTGCCTACCTGCCTGCCTGTCTGCTTACCCGCTTGTCTGTCTGTTTATCTGTCTGCCTGTCTCTCTGTCTGTCTGCCTGTCTGTCTACTTACCTGTTTAGCTGCCTGCCTGCTTGTCTACCTGCCTGCCTGTCTTCTTACCTGCTTGTCTGTCTGTCTGCCTGCCTACCTGTCTGTCTACCTGTCTATCTGCTTGCCTCCTTGTCTGCCTGCCTGTCTAATTACCTGTTTGGCTGCTTACCTGTTTGTCTATCTGTCTGCTTACCTGCTTGTCTGTCTGTCTGTCTGCTGCCTGCATGCCTGTCTGTCTGTCTGTCTGTCTGTCTGTCTGTCTGAGGATTTAAAATATACAAGAAACATTTAAATATTCCAAAAAATATCATGTAAATATTAAACACGAAAAATGTAAGATGTAAACGAAAACATGTATATATTGAACATTTAAAACGTGACATATAAATATATGTGTGTGTCTTTTTTCTCTTACAGATACATGTGTGCCGTATTCAGACCTGTGTGTTCATCAACCATAAAAGATGGATTCATCAAGAACCGCAATGCCCAGTACACAGAAAGAAGATCATTTGTGTGTCATGTGTGGGAAGAAGTTTACTTTATCTAACAATCTTGCCCGTCACATTCGGGACAGCCACGGAAATACACAACGGGTGTCTCGTCCTATGTGTGGTAGTCTGTTTAAACGTCAATACGGTCTACAAAGACACATAAGAACACTTCATGGGATACCATCATCATCATCATCATAAACACCATCATCAACAACACCATCATCGTCAGCAGCACCATCATCATCAGCAACCTCATCACGCAAACGGAAAGCAGAGACAAATATACACCCAGCTAAAAAACAGAAACAAGCAAATGATCTTTTCGAACTCGTAGACGAGGAAGCCGACATATTGGTTTTAGATGGCATGGAGACCTTAGACGAACTCCCCGACGACGTCCAACAGACATATAAAGACAACTGGACAGCTGTTAGGACTCATCACAACATCAACAAACATATATCGACATATAATTTCTTTCATCGACCAGACTCAGTACGACCAATAGATTGGACCAAGAATTTAGAGACGATATTTACCAGCCTGACCAGTCGATTTAAAATTAACTACAGTTACCACATCATCTTACGACACATGGAGACAAAGGAGCTGAAATTTTTTCATGCCTCCTCCAACAATGCCTGTGTCTTAGATGTCCCCAAATTAATTAACAACAAACAAGACTTTGACGAATGTGTAGAGACTGTTAAGGAAAGCGACATGTTCAATTATGCATTGCACACTAGACCCGACACCAAATACCTCGTAGAGACAATTCCAGCGACTAGTGTTTACGTATATCACATGACAGAACATCCCATCGGCTGCTGTCTAGAAGACGTACCATTACACATTACTCTAAACAGAGCCATCAACACACTGCAACGCTCTGACAACCACTCTACACCTTCCCGACAACCTCTGTTTCTTTCGTTGCTTGGCTTTTTTCCATGGTTATAATATTAGGGCTCTAATGAAACCTACTGAAGAGTTAGCACATAAGTGGCAGAGAGACCAAAATATAGAATCAATGGCTGATTTTCCAGGAGTTAGATTTATTGATATCCAAAACTTAGAAAAATGCTTTTCCATTAATGTAGATATCTTTGAGTATGATGACAACCAGTCCCTGATCCCAAAACTTAGAGGTAGTGATAGTTATGATAAGACGTTGAGGTTGCTAGCCTACAGAGACCATTTCATGTATATCAATAACATTGACAGGGTAGCTAGGACTTTTTGTTGTCCAACTTGTGGGAAGTTGTGGAGTGGTTTCTGGGATATGGACAGACACAATACCACCTGCAACGGAGGCAAATCCATATATGCTTATAAAGGTGGGGTATACAGTGTGATCGAGACCATTTGGGAAACTATTCAGTAACATGGTATAGACGTAGAAGCGGACTTTGTGTATCCATACAGAGCCACTTACGAATTTGAGTGTTATTTTGACACTAGCTCTTACGAATTTGAGTGTTATTTTGACACTAGCTCTCTCCCCAAGGAAACCAAGTCCACAAAATTCTTAGGTAAACATGTCCCTCTTAGCTGTTCAGTGGCGTCAAATGCCCCTGACTTCAAGGACCCGGTTTGCTTTATCACAACCGGTGACCCTCTGGACTTGGTGAAAAGGATGCTTGAGCATATGACTCGTATTGCTGACGCGGCGTATGTCTCGCTACGCCAGAAATTTGAAGCTGAGTACACAAAGTTAGCGGCGTACCCCCATTTAGTATATAAGTTAGATGAGTACCTGAAAGGATTACCGGTGATCGGGTTCAACACCGCGAAATATGATATTAATGTAATTAAACCCTATTTTATCGAGTATTTCCTCTCTGCCACTGGTGGTCGCTTTAAATATGTGGTCAAAAGAAATAACAATTTCATGAGCATCTCTTCAGAGAAACTAAAATTTGTGGATATCATTAATTACCTAGCCCCGGGGTTTAGCTATTCCAAATATTTAGCGGCTTATGAGGTAGAAGAAACCAAGGGGTTCTTTTGTTACGAGTATATCACCTCATTAGATAGATTAAAAGAGACCAGTTTACCTCCTCACGAGGCCTTTTATTCACATTTGAAAAAGTCCAACATTTCAGATGCTGACTATGCCTACTGCCAACGAGTATGGAGCGAGCACCGTATGGCGACACTGGCAGATTTCTTGGTCTGGTACAATAATAAAGATGTAGGTCCCTTTATCGAGGCCTTAGATAAGCAAGTTGCATTTTACAAAGGGTTAGGTGTAGATATTTTTAAAGATGCCATCTCAGTTCCCGGGGTAACTATGAAATATCTGTTTAAGACCATCCCCAAAGATGTTTCATTTTCTGTATGTGGCAAGACTGATAGTGGGCTGCACACGACTATTAGAAATAACATTGTCGGGGGTCCCTCGATAATTTTTCACAGATACCATGAGGTAGGTGAGACTTTGATCAGAGGAGTGAACAAAGTGAAATCAATTTAAGGGGTATGACGCCAACGCTCTTTATCTATGGGTGCTAATGCAACCAATGCCCACAGATTTTCCTGTAATACGAAACGCAGAAGATGGGTTCAAGCCCCATAAGGTTGGATTTTACACAG
Organism: Cepaea hortensis; assembly: GCA_963921405.1. Lineage (NCBI taxonomy): Eukaryota > Metazoa > Mollusca > Gastropoda > Stylommatophora > Helicidae > Cepaea > Cepaea hortensis. Next base: position 297,279,781 of record OY992876.1, read on the forward strand.
TGCAATGTAGAGAGTGTTGGCGTGGGTGTCCCATAGTAAGAACATAGAGTTAAAAACCCAGTTTAATGAACGGGAGATGTCTCTAGGCAGCCGACACATTAGAGTTGATGGGTGTGATAAGAAGTCTAAAACCGTCTACCAGTTTCACGGTTGTATGTGGCACGGTCACAAAGCTTGTGTGCTGACACGTGGTAAAGATGTTAACCCGGTCAACAAGAAACCCTTGGTAGATTTGTTTGCCAAAACGCGTGAGATTCGCGATTATTTGGTGAAAGAGGTCAATGTAAAAGTGGTGGAGATGTGGGAATGTGAGTGGCAGAAACTAAAAAAGGCTGATAAAGACCTTAAGCTTTTTGCAGACACGGCTTTTCCACGACTCAAACCAGACTATGGTGCAAACCCCATTGACACACAGAAAATTCTCGCACCTGTAAGAGCTGAGACTTTGTTTGGTCTAGTGGAGTGTGACATTCATGTGCCAGACGAGCTTAAAGAGCGATTCTCCGAGATGACGCCTATCTTTAAGAACACAGAAGTGTCTAGAGCCGACATTGTGGTCTTTATGAGGCAATACGCCGAGTCACATAAGTTGTTGACTGCCCCTCGTCGGACTCTGATAGGTAGTTATATTGGGGAAAAGATCTTGTTGGCCACACCATTGTTAAAATGGTATCTGACACATGATCTAGTTGTCACAAAGATTTACCAGGTGATTGAATATCAACCTGTGCGTTGCTTTCAAAAGTTTGGGGATACGGTATCTGATGCCAGACGTGAAGGCGACAGTATTACTGCCAGTACCATTAAGGCAGAGACGATGAAACTGTTGGGTAACGCAGCCAGACACTAACCAACAAGGCCAAGCATACCAACGTTTCGTATTGTCGTGGGGCTGATACGGCAAAATTAATCAATGAACGGATGTTCAAAAAGATGACCATGCTGTCAGAGGATATATATATATGAAGTAGAAATGCTAAAGAAGAAGACGACCTGGGATCTGCCCCTCCATATAGGTTATTTCGTTTACCAATACGCCAAGCTGCACATGTTGCAGTTTTATTATGATTTTTTGGATAGGTTTGTAGATAGGAAGGATTTCCAACTGTTTGAGATGGACACAGATAGTCTCTATTTAACCCTTAGCGAGCCGACCCTAGCAGCAGTAGTTAGACCCCATCTTCGGGCATAGTTTTACAGAGTTTATGATAGGTGGTTTCCCTCTGAGACCTGTGATACCCATAAACAGCATTTTATTAGTAGCAGAGGTAGTGTACCAGACTGTGACCATTGTAAAGGTAAGAAAGTATATGACAAAAGAACCACTGGTTTGTTTAAGTTAGAGTACGAGGGGTCAGGGATGACCTCCTTGTGCAGCAAGACTTACCTCTGCTTTGGAGACAATAACAAGACCAGCACGAAAGGACTCACGAAACAACACAATACCCACCTAGACAGAGACACCTTCTTAGACGTACTCAACACAAAGATAGCAGATGGTGGTAAAAACGTAGGCTTCAAAACACAGGCTTCCTCTGTTTACACATACGAACAACATAGACAATCACTATCCTATTTTTATATACACACCAGGTGCACAAAGACAACGTCACCATTAGACATATAATACATCTTGTTTTCAAGACCTTTCCTGGTCACAAATTTCAGAGATGGCTAATGTTAGTGTATATATTTTCTATTAATACCATATGTGTATGTTCACGGTTGTTGCTGTAAAACACAATGACAGTTGTCTTATGAATAATTTTATGTTTGAATCCATGAATAATTTTATGTTTGTGTGAATTGTATTTAAAGTTTATCACGAATATGTTTTTTGTGAATTGTCTGTAAATTTTATCATGAATATGATTTGTGTGAACATAATATCATTTGTCTTATGAATATGTTTTGTGGGGATATAATACCACTTTTAAAGATTTATGAAAATGAAAATAAAACAACCATGATTAAACTGCGTTTGCTGGTTTTTTTCTTTTGTAGTTTGTTGGAATGTCAGCTGTCTTGCTTTTCCCTCTTGTTTTCATATTTCTTTTTAATGTTGTTCTTGTATTTTCCTCTTTCTTGTTTTCCTGGTTTTCACATCGTTCTGGGTGGTGAGATATTGTTGACTCAATTTTACATGTGGAACAATTGATACATATACGTGAACAAAAGTGAGGAGCATTTTGTGTGATATTCACTGGCACAGGAACGGAGCAATATGGGGACAACCCCTTGCCGTGAAGTTGAAACCACGACTAACTAACTAAGTAACTAACTAACTAACTAACTAACTAACATGAACAAAAGGATAAAAGAACAAAATCACAAACACAGGTAATATATACATACATATAAACAAAGATACAATTGAACAGAGCGGCGAGATCAAAACGACTGGAAGATGGGCCAGAAACTTTTTTACAAAGACGGATTTTCCACTCCCCGTTGGCACCGCAATCAAAATCGTAAAAGTATGTTTCCATCTAGGATCCATGACTAATAATAAACACCTACCCATCCACGTCACATATTTTATATTCACTTGAACCCGCCCCGCCCGCGCACACACACCAGTGTCACCCGCCCGCTTCCCTCGCTTTCGCCCCGCCCGCCTACGTCACGATCACCCGCCCACGGCCACACACCTGATCACCTGATATCGACCACTACGAATCCACCACCCCTACCGCTTAACAAGGAAGCGCCATTTTTTATCCCCCCCCCCACCTCACACATCTTTAATCTTCACCCACCATCAACTACTACAAATAACAATAGCCGCCATCTTTAAATCACAAAAAAAGAAATGAGTTATATCCCCTTTGGATCCCCCTTGAAAATGGGGATCCAATTTCGGGGGGATCTGATGACGTCACATATAGCTTATATAAGGAAAAATTGGGGATCCGGATCACCATTTGGGGTGGGGGGGGGGCAAAACCTCCTACTATACTACTGATGAGATGAGATGAGAAAATGAGACTACGACGGTTTATCGGACTGCTGACTGAATGGTCTTTAGAGGCGTTTCCAACTCTGAAGACTCTTGTGGTGGAAAATAAATGTGACTTGTTACAGTACAAAGTAAAAGTTGAAAGTCTTCTGGATATCTTTCAGTCGAGATTTCAAGAGTTCACAACAGAGGAGGAATAATGTTGTCCTATTCATACATCCGTTCGTATTTCCTGATGCCAAGCTCTGTCAATTACAGCAAAACCTTCAGCACGGAGTAATTGATTTAACATGCAATTCTGCACTGAGATGTACATTTCTGGAGCTGCCTACTTCACCTTCAGCTCATCATATGATTTCATTCTGGCGACTATCGCCTGTCGAACAATTTGAACACTAATTCGCCCATAGATGCCGGCTCCCTGGCCGAGGGGTTAGCTGCTTTCTCAGTAATCCCGAATAATCTCGTGATTGACGTGAGTGCACGAGAATTGGAAGCGGTTCAAGTCGCACCAGTGACTTATGAGAGTATGGAGCCGGTCGCTCAGAAAGTCGTGGCGTGCTGATGAGCGTAATCTAGCCTAGGAATCAATATACAGCTGAAAGATGCTGATGTTGACCGCAATATCCTGAAACAGGATGGAAACGCGGAAAAAAAAGTTCGCCAAGAGATAAATTTGTCGTTTTAGCTCGACTTAAGACGCAAGCAGTCATTTTCCGCAATGATCGTTAAAAAAAAAAAAAAAAAAAAGTAAAATTCCAGACTCACTGACAGTAACCTAGCTGCGCTTATGACTTTGGGCACGACAGATTTGTGCCCAGACATTGATAAACTGGCATCTGAACTTAAGTGAGTGGTTATGAAGACCAGTTACAATTGTAAATTAATTCATTAATAGTGATTTTCGAAACTGATTTAAAATGTATTGTTAAATGAACTGAGGAGTGGCTGGACGAGTGGCAAGAACGCAAGATTCCACTTCGGGAGACCCGGGTTCGAATCCTCGGTAAGGTGTGGGATTTTTTCTGTCGGGGAAAAAAAGAAAACCCTAACCTGCAAAGTTCGCGGCGACTGCACTAGCCAGGCGGCCTTAATTCCTCATGCTCAAAGACCCCCCCCCCCCTGCCATACACCGTGCCACAGAGCAGGTGCCCAGATAACGCCATACAGAGGATGGAAGGAAATCTCAAAGTAAACAGTGCACGAAAACAGTGCACTGTGGGATACGAATATACGTCACACCAACGCTAGTGTGACAACGAAATCATACGTTGTGCGACAATCAAGAGGAACGGGCGTGTATTCGATTTTGAGAACAACTTGGTGTGGCTATTGGATCGTTTGAAGGCTAGCAGTGGACTCCAAGCTAAGAACAGCTAGAAGCATATATTGAGAACGCCATGGATTCGAGAACGACGGGCAAACTCTAGACAGAATCAGAGGATTTTAATGAGCCAGTTCCTTTCGTAAGTTAGAACATATCAACATGGCAAAACACAGTGAAGAAGGACTTACGACATGGCAAAACGCAAATTACTGTATTACTATAGGTAACTGTTTCTTACGTGAAAGTGAGACGCGTATTTCCGTAATTCTCGGTCATAACTATTCGAGGGTTCGAAGTCAGTGTCACAGTCTCACATGGAGTCGGTAGGAACAGAAAGATAGAAGGAAATTAGAGAAGGGACATAACCCCAATACAAGGGAGACACACTCGAATGCTCGAACAATCTAGAGCCTTCGAGAAGGATAGGTCAGTTCGCCTACAGCTCCGTGGACACAGGGGGAACCCGCTGACCGCGTGCCAGGACCTGTTCCACGAGAAGCTCGAGGAGAGTTACAGCCCGTGTCCGAGACACGTTAGAGGGCAGACGCCGACTGGACAGGGTTTAACTTAAGGGGGACTTGATAGATTGAACCCACGTGTATTTAGGGGTGTTAGATAGATAGATGATAGAGTTTGTTGTAATGATTATGTATGATTGCTTTGTTATGAACTCCTGTGATATGCAACTCGAGGGTATCTGGCTGCGAAAACCATTCTTCGCCAGCTTACTGTAAATAAATTATGTCAGATAGTATCAGAACAGAGTTTGTTGCCTGTATGAACCCGAGTTTCATTCCCCTAGGTATCTAGGACGTTGACAGTCAGCTTTGGGAGATTTGGAAGCAGACCACTTTGCGTTGATTTTGATAGTACGAGGCGTCGGCTGTCCAGAAAGCAATGACAAATTACTGAACTAACATTGTCTAGTAAATTACAAACAGCCACTAAATGCCAGGGTTGATTGTAACGACCTGTAAAGGACTTTAAACTCACTTTAAAAATATTCAATCACGTCTCGAAAGTCTTCAATTGATATTGTTTGTTGTCGTTGCTTGTTTAGAAAAATAAATAAACTAGTTCAAAAATAAAAATGTTCCATTAGTGAATGTGAATAACGAAGACACAAACAATAGCTTGCACGATTTATTGGCTGGCCTATTTCGCAGCTTCTCGGATTGACCAGCACATTTTGGAATCCAGTCACGTGATTGATGAGGACAATGCGTTTCGTTTTGTTTAACTCACAAAATGGTCGCGTGTGAAAGCTGGCAGAGGCAGGTGCCTTTGATTTACAAAAACCAACTTTATGCAAACAAACAGACATGATAGTCAGTTTTAAATTACCGTAGTAGACAATTTAAATTACTGTGTGAATGCGTGTATTGTATATTTAAACTCGGAAGAGTTATCTTATTGCTTTTGTTTATGTTGTGTGATTTCTGCAGCATGTGCAATTTATTGTTTGTGTCTCGTTAGTAAACAAAAATCCAATTTCCCATGGTTCACAGCCACATGTTTTCGTGTAGCTTGCAATGATTCTTGATCTAACCTCCAATGTCAGGGTTTAGAATACACGAAGGTGTAGAACTTCAAACTTCAGTTACTCCTAGTTCACTCTGTGGTCCATGGAATTTATCTTCCACTGTTGTTTCTCTAGGCCAGAAGGTTTGCCTCGATATGTCGTATTTTGGGCAGTCTTGGAGTATTTGATCTGCCGTCTGCAGCTCCAAACTACATGTGCTCATCGCTGTTTTGTCTATCTTGAATTTTGTATATCTTGTATGTGGTTGTGTAATCTATTGTGTCCTGCTCTGGGGCGCAGAATAATGATTTGTTCTGGTCTGTCCATTATGTGGTAATCGTCTTGAGCTGGTGGTGGGTTTCTGATTGATTTGATAATATTTTTCTTTTGGTGGTATGTAAGATGTACACCAGGCTTTTCTTTGATTGCCCCTACTGGAGCTAGTCGGTCAGCTCTCTCGATTCCGGGCATTCCAAGTGAGATGATATCCAATGTATAAGTGACCTTACGCTGGCTTCCTTGATCAGAAAGTAGTGTCTGTCTCTCATTTCATCTCATCTCATCTCATCTTATCTCATCTCATCTCATCTTGTCCCTCTTGTACCTTGCGGTGTCGAGGTGAAGTATGTGGCGGAGTGCCCGTTTATGGGCTTCATACATCGACATTCTCAGGGATTCTACTGTTCACTCTGTCCATCGTTTACGTGGTCGGCCTCTTCTTTTGCTTCCATTTGGTCTGTACATAATTGCTCGTTGTGGTATACTGTTAGTAGGTAACCTAGTTACATAGTGACTTTTTTTTTCTCCGCGTTTCCATCCTGTTTCAGGATATTGCGGTCAACACCAGCATCTTTTCAGCTGTATGTTGATTCCTAGGCTAGATCAGCACGCCACAACTTTCTGAGTGACCGGCTCCATACTCTCGTAAGCCACTGGCGCGACTCGAACCACTTCTAATTCTTATGCGCTCACGTCAACCACGAGAGTATTCGGGATTAGCGGAGAAACCTGCTAACTCCTCGGCCAAGGAGCCGGCTAGTGACTGTAGTACTGGCAATTTCGCAGACTGGAGCACCTCAAGTACTGATTTTGCATCTGTCTTATATAGAATGTTTAACACGCCTTAATGTCAACTGAGACGGTTCCTTGGCCATGAGTTAACGGACGCAGTTCGTAATCCCACATACTGCCCCGGGAAGGTTAACCCGGTCAACAAATGCCCGCAGAAGTCGGATGTGTCGGCCTAACGGCGGAAGAACGCAGCTCTGCTGTAAACAGGCACAACGCAGTCACATCCGAAAAAAAAAAAATCCGGATGAACGCAGAAGAAGAAGAAGAAGAAGTAATCCCACATACTGTGTTCAAAACACAATTCCAGGCGATTTGGCAGCAGATCGCCTTGCGTTGATTCTTTTACGAAATGCGCTCGCCTGTCGTTCAGAAAGCAATGGCAGACTACTGAACGTAAACTTGCAAAGAGATCACAAACAGTAAAAAATTATGGTGCTGACTGCGATGTCCTGTAAAGAATATGCAACTAATTTCTAACTGTTATTTGAAGGAGCCGCGGAAGAGCAGTGATTAGCACGCTTGCTTACTGGCGACGTTTACACGCTTTCAAATCTTCATCGAGGCAGGGATTAAAATATTGTCCTCTGCTCCCAGGGCGATCACCCTAACATAGGTACTAGAAAATTTTGTGGGAAGAAAATGTGGCCGGTGTGATTTTGACCATGTGTCCATTTGCATGCTGGTTGGTCTATAAAATATGAGACTAGAACCATATACCCAATATCCTCAGCGATGAGAGGGGAAAACTCGCGAGAACTCAAGTATTTCGCCATTACCCGGTAAGGTTAAGTATCGGGCAGAGTGGCTTGCTTCGCTTCGGAGGTCACGGGTGGCAAGCATCGCCTGGATCTTTTCTCCGGGGCATGCCGGTGTGCTGGGGAATGAACAGGCGGACAGATTGGTTGGCACTACAAAACTTTATGGAGTATTGATGCATGACAAGGCAGACGGGGTTGCAGCCTTGTGGGAGCACGTGTACACCTCGGAGGAGCAAATGGATGACCATGGTCTGGCAAGAATGAGACAGCGAGGAGTGACGAGGTGATCTGGCCGACGCTCGACTATCAGAGGAAAGGCGAGACGGACATATAATCAGATTGCTACTGGTACTATTGGTGTTGGAACTTGTCAAAGACTAGAATACATAGGAGGGAAGACCACCCTGAATGAGTGGTCTACCTCAAGTAGATTAGAGGTAACCCAGTGCCCCAACAAGAGGGCAGGGTAGGTGTAGGGAGTAGATAGGGAGGAGAACTATCAACAGTTCTCTCATGAGACACGTAAGTGTCAACCAGAGGGTAAGCACTCTGGTCACGGTGTAATCACCTCAACGTGATAGACACCAAGAACTTGGAATAGAACTCAAGAGTAGGCTTACTACTCTAAGCGTGTGGAATGATGTAGCACGCAAAAGCCGAAGTGCGCATGAAGACCCTCCGCGTGCTGTGTAGTCAGGACGCGGAGGATTGTCAGACAGGGGACGGACTTCGTAGCGGACACATCGCTTAGAGTCGATGCGTCTTTCTTTAAGTGAATAGATAGAGTTAGCAGTAGGGCTAGGGACGACTAGTGATAGGAAGTTCTGTGTATTCATGTGTGATTCATTAGAGACAATTTTGTGCATTTATGTATTGTAAGAGCCAGTGGCAATAAAATGTGTAATCAATTCCTCTCGTACGACTGACAAGTCTTTTTGTGTGGTGCGAGAGAAGTTTATCCCTGAATGCCTGTGGCATCGCTTGATGACAGGCTAGGATAAAAGTGGTGTCAGAAGTGTAGCTTGGACATTTGGTCAAGCTAAAACACTCACCCACGGCTCTAAAATAGCGTTACTGTCAGTTAATCACAGGGTTTAATTTGCGTTAGTGTAAAATGGCGTGTGCAGACTAGAACATGATGCGAACTGTGCCCATCGTGACCGATTACCATTTATTTATACTTATTGAAATGTTTTGTGCTTTATGAACATGTTTCCTTCTGATTTGTAAGTATTATTATTATAATTTTGTATCATTTATTTCTACAATTATTTGTTTATCTATGATTATTTATGAAACATGATTCACGGCGGAGCAATACACTAAGAAATGAGCCAGCGACAATATCGATTTTTCAATCTAAGAATAGCGCTGCGCCTGTGACGTGTCACGGTTGACCCACAGCTGTCCCACACCATTGGCAATCAGCGACGGATTGTTTACAAATCGCCAAGCCGCTGCTCGCCTGAATCCTTGAATTATATTGAGTATTATTTGTTTATACAAGCTATTTATTGAATATATTTAATAATTTGAACATTATTATTTCCTTTATATTTATTTTAAAGCATTTATTTATTTATTTGTGGGCATATTCTATTTTCTACCGTCACGATGGCACTACTTTCTTTATGCAAATAGGATTCGGTCTGCACAGCACTATCATAGATTAAACAGTTAGTTAAGGAAAGCAGAAGATATTAGAACGAAAACAGAACAGTGACAGTCACTATCAACTATACCACATTGTGTTGTCCGGGGGCATGTAATTGTAAATTTCAAACAAATGTCTAAATTCATATGTCGTTTGCAAATGGTTAATTATTGATGCTCTAATAAACCAGATATAACAAGAGCTGTTTAGAGGAGTAACGCAAGGTGTGTGTCGAGGTGCCAAACGATTGTACCTGATTGTTCCGGATTGTTAAGATGAGTATACCCAAATTATTTGTGAATGCAATATGGTTAATAATGCATCTCTTTTTCAGGGTATAAACTAATAGTATTTTTTATACAAAGGCATTTAAAATCTTAACATATCGAATATATCTGAGTAAATAACGAACTGCCTGTCAACTCTAGCTAATTATCTAACACCATGTCAACTTTAGCTGATTGCATACAAGCAGGCAAGGAATTAGGATACACCGGAAAGGTATTAGAGCAATATGCTGATCAAAAATTTAGGGAAGCAAAAGATGCTGATAGAGATGAACGTGCACGAGAGAGACAACACCAAAAACAGATGTCACAATTAGCTGAAGAAACTAAACAGAAACAGTTAGAACAAGAGAGACAACACCAAAAAAGAGATGGCACAATTAGCCGAAGAAACTAAACAGAAACAGTTAGAACAAGATAAGGAGTCAAAACAGAAGAAATTAGAGATTAAACAAAAAGAATTAGAATTAAAGCAAAAACAATTAGATCAGGAGAGAGAGAGAGTTGAAGCAAAGAGAGATAGATGAAATGGCAAGAGTGAAAGAAAAACAAATACAGATTGAATCAGAGACACAGTTAAAGATGAAAGGTATGGAAGTAGATTCACACTTAGAGATCTCCGCTACAAAACTAAAGAGTCAGCAAGAAGAGAATAAACTTAATAAATACAAACATATTATTAAGCCATTCTGTAAAGAAGATTCCATATCAGCTTGGACAGAAAATGTCGAATATCAGCTTAAATACCATCAAGTACCAATCGATATGTGGGCCATGATCTACATGAAAAACCTCAGTGGGGAGCCCCTTAAAGTTATTGAATCAATACCAACTGATCTTAGATCTAACTATCAGTACATTCACGATAGGGTAATGCAACATTTTTTACTTGATGCCCCTGGGTATCAAGTCCAATTTTCTAACTTAAAACCAAAACCAAGTGAGACCTTCATCGATTATGTCTCGAATGTCCAAAGCGTGCTGAATAGATGGCTTAATGCAGCAAAAATAGGAAAGGACTTTGAAAAACTTAAAAATTTAATAGCCATGGATAAAGTTATATCCACAGTCCCAACTCCTTTCGCTAAGTTCCTTCAGCAGTCAGACATCGAAACAATACAACAATTCGAGAAGAAAGGCTCCGCATATTTTTCCTCGAATAGGGAAGTTTTTAAAACATAAAACATCGACTCTGAAATAGTCTCTTTTGTTAAGGACCAACCTAAAAGTTATCGTAGCAATAAAAAACCATTTCAGAGAGTCGACAAGAAAGATCAAAAATTGCCTAAATGTATGTATTGCCAACTTTTTCATGATACTTACGCTATGTGTGATAAATCACCGAACTATCCGACACATCTTGAGATGGTCATTAAGAAACAACAAAACAAGAGAAATGCATACAGGCGTGCGGTTAAATGTTTTTTCTGTGCTAGCTACGGGCATTATTCCAGTAAATGCCTAGGCCGTCAAAGAATGAAGGCCAACAGTGCAATGTTAATTGATACATCTTCTGATAGTGGGAGTGAGACTGAGTGCGAGGTCGAGAATGAATTACCTTTTAACCAATCTGAAGATGTTTGTTGTGTAAACGATATTTTAAGCTTTGACAGTTGTGAGCGATGTCACCAATTTCATGCAGACGGAAAATTAGAATGTGGACACACAGTGCCATTCTCCACTGAGAGTGCAAATGCAGCATTAGCCCCCAGAGGCAATTTGGTGTTCCACAATGCACTGGTCAATGAAATACCATGCCAATGTTTACATGACACTGGTAGCACTCTTATCGGTCTTAGAAAGGAATTTGTGAATCCAAATGATTATACAGGAGACTCAGTGAAATGCCGAACCTTTTCGGGTAATATCGAAATTTACCCGTTGGCAAGAGCCCGTATAAACACTCCTTTCCTTTCTGATACCTTTACATGTGCTATTTTAGATAACCCTAGGACTGATTTAATTTTGGGATGCTTACCCCAATTGAAGCATTGCACTAACAAAGAAATAGCTGCATGGGAAAAATTAAATGCAGCAAATGCAACAACCAGAGCAGATACTATTAAACACCAAGACACACTACAGGAGGAAAGACTACTGTTGCTATCCCCAACTGGGACGGATGATACCACCAGACAGAAGTTTATAGACCAGCAAAAAGCTGATCCGAGTGTGTCTCCGTATCTAAAACTATTAAAAGAAAAAGCTAAAGTAACAAAAAACGCATCATGGTTCTTTAAGCTTAATAATGGGATTCTTACTCGTTATTATACAACCAACAACCATGAGATTCAGCAAACGGTGTTACCTGTACAACACCGCCAAACTGTGCTAAAGATTGCACACGAGTCACCGTTTGCTGGTCACCTTGCATACGACAAAACCAGGGCCAGAATTCAGGCTCATTTTTACTGGCCGGGTTTTTGAAATGACATAAAATTATTCTGTCGTTCATGTAATGTCTGTCAACAACTAGTACGTAAGGGTAAACATCCTACAGCTGAAGTACAACCTTCAACACTGGCCTCTAGACCATTCGAGAGTGTGCCGGTGGATATTGTTGGACCCCTGAACCAGGTGTCCAGCAAAGGAAATCGCTTCGTCTTAACGCTAGTAGACCTATGTTCAAGGTGGGTTGAGGCGGTAGCTTTAAAATACATCACCTCCAAAGATATTGCCAATGTATTTTTACATTTGTTCTCACGATTCGGATTTCCACGTACCATCTTATCCGACCGTGAAACCCAATTCATATCGGCTGCAACGCAAGCCCTTACAAAAATGTTAGGAATTAAACAGCATTTTACAACAGCTTATCATCCAGCCAGCAATGGAATCGTAGAGAAGATTAACGGAGACCTAAAACATATGCTGGCTAAGGTGACAGCAGAAAACCCATCTGATTGGGATACACTGTTGCCAACAGTGCTGTTCGCCTATCGGGAGATTCCCCATTCAAGCACGGGTTTCTCACCTTTTGAGGTAGTATACGGGGCTAACCCACGTGGACCCCTAACAATTTACCATCAGTTAGTAACTAATGCGATTGAAATTCCAACCCCTAAAACACCTTATGAGATGGTAACAGAAACACGCGATAAAATTATGAAATCGTGTATGATAGCCAAGGCAGCTTTGGAGAGGAAGGATCAAATCTACCGCCAATACGCAAATAGAGGTGCTAGGACTATTAATCTTGAACTAGATCAAGACATACTGCTCTTACTTCCAGACAAACGTAATTTATTATTGACCTCATGGCAAGGGCCATTCAAAGTGGTACACAAAATTTCAGATGTCGATTATGAAATATCGATAAACGGACACTTAAAGATATTTCATATCAACATGTTGAAACCCTACTTCTCACGACAAGAGACAGAACTGGAGACAGACGAACATAATGCACCCACACCTATTGATGAGACGACAGACATACATAACGCAAATACACTAGTTAGCGAGACTGACAAGGACGACGATATGCATACACTTAGTGAGCATACAGAAAACGCACTTAGCACCACCACCGTACTGAATCAGGTAGACGACGACGGGATGGAACTACCTGTTCCAATTGTAGACAAGACTGCGACATTAGATTGTATACGCTTAGAACAGGGACTAACAGAAGAACAACGACGACAGACATTAGAGTTAGTAACAGAGTATAAGGACATATTTTCCGACATTCCAGGTAGGACGGACAGGATCGAGCACTCCATCCTTCTTTCGGACTCTAAACCTATCAAATGCAGACCGTACTCTATCCCACTTAGCTACAGAGAAAGTCTAAATAAGGAAATTCTTAATTTAGAAGCTAGTGGAATCATCCAGAAATCTACATCTGAGTAGTCCTTTCCAATCGTCTTGGTGAAGAAAAAAGACTCCACAATTCGTCTCTGTGTGGACTATAGAAAACTCAACAATGTCACTAAGATCGACGCAGAACCAATTCCTTCCTGCGAAGATCTTATTCTTGATATGTCCACCTCCAAAATCTTCTCTAAATTAGACCTTACTAAGGGGTATTGGCAGGTCCCTATGCAGACTCAATCCATCCATTTTACTGCATTCTCAACACCTTTAGGTCTTTACGAGTGGCGGTTTCTTCCTTTCGGACTTCGTAACGCTCCTGCCACTTTCGTACGCCTAACTAGAGATTTACTACATGGAGTGACGAATACGGTGACATATATAGATGATATTTGTGTCCATACAGATGACTGGACAACACACTTACTGAAACTCCGACAGGTCTTCGATAGGTTGCGACTCTTCGGTCTCACTGTCAAACCTAGCAAAGTTGAACTGGGCCTACAAGAAATTGATTTGTTTGGGCCATGTCATTTCACAAGGACAACTCAAAACTGACAATAGAATTGTTACTAAAATTATGAACCTGACCATGCCTACAACAAAGAAGCAGGTCAGGAGCCTTTTGGGTTTAGTAAATTATTATAGTAAGTTCATACCGAACTTAGCCGAAATCACGAGTGTATTTTCTAATGTTTTGAAAGCATCGGTAAAATTAGATGTCAAAGATGCATTATTAATTTCTGCATTGTCAAAATTGAAACTCCTATTTAGTAATGTACCAATTCTCCGTTTGCCTAATCCTAGGCTCGTTTATTATCTTAGGACAGATGCCAGCACGATCTCCATCGCTGAAGTACTAGGCCAGTTTTACGATGACATCTTCCATCCAATTTGCTACGTGAGCCGCAAGATCACACCTGCTGAGTCCAGATATTCCATATCAGAGTTGGAAGCCCTAAGTGTCATCTATTCAGTAAGGAAGTTACATCGATTTCTAGCGGGTAATCACTTCGTAGTACAGACCGACAACTCCCCAATCACGGTCATCCAAAGTGGGGTGCATCGCAATGACCGCATCTACAGGTGGTCGTTAATCTTACAAAATTATACTTTTAGTATAGAGCATATTAAGGGTAGGGACAACATTCTTGCTGATACCCTTAGTCGACCATCTGAGGTAGAAATACCTGATACTCCACATGAAATGTAGTATAAGATAATGTAATTTAGTACACTTAAAATATCCTGTGTAAAATATCCTATGTAATACATAGACATCATGATCAGGACTGTGTGCTAATAACAGTGAATTACCATGTGTCCATAGACAGCAGAATAAGAACTTTGCTCCAAGAACAAGTGAATCACCGTGTGTACATAGACAGCTCGTTACTTACTATGCTCCATTTGTGTTCCGGTGAATCACCTGTGTGAATCATGGGAGAACAGTGTCAGAACAATGCGTAGATAACAGACACGAATATACATGTCTACGACACCAACGGACTCTACGAGTGGAAGAATACCCATAAGACACAAGTATGACTGTGTAGTCTATTTAATATACCCAGGACAAGTGTGTAACTATGAACTGTGCCAACAAAAGCAATTTCTGAACGTTATGGCAACCACTAACCTGAGGTAATTAAATACCATGTATATATATTTATTTATTGTGATATGTATTATAACATGTTTTTAATATAGTGATAAATTATAGTTAGATTAGTTACTTTAATATAGATTCAGAATAGAATTAGGGAACATGATAGATTTGTTTTTGTAGTTTAGATAAATCACTAATTTACCCACTTACTTAGGATAGTAACTTTTAATTTAATAATAGCTAATTAAAGACGAGGATAAAAAGTTAAGATAGGAACAGTACCAGTTAGTTCTTTTCATTTCACTTTATTTCATTCCATCTTGATGAACACTTTAAAAACCTCATCATTTAGGATTAAAAGTAGTTTATACCTTATAGGATTATACATTTGAACATACATCATTTACACCATGTATAGTAAAATTATTAATCATATCTTTTCATTTAGACATTAAAACATTCTCCTTTTTAAATAACCCATTATTTATAATTTTGTTACATTTCACATTACTCATTTCAGAAAGGTACATAACTCATCTCACATCATTTTCATTGTTTAGTTAGTTAGATTACTTCCCTTAAATTAGGTTAATTTTGTGCAACAAATTAGAATATATATATTTATAGAATTAGTATTAGTATTTCAGTAGAAGGTAGTGTTTAGTATTATCAGGGTACAAACTATCAACCCTATTTCATCCATGTAAATATTTTGTAAATACATGACTCGTGCAGTAAGTTACGCACAGTCATTAAGCTCAACTCTTTTCAAACTGAGCCAAACTTGTACAGTGCCACTTCAAGGTTTTTAAATAATTGGGAGAATAAAAGATGTGTGACAGAAGTGTTAAAGTGAGAGAAAAGGGAAAATATAGAATGGAGAGTGAAGACAACCAGCGGATTCTTTCTGCCGCTAAACGCGACTTTTATTATTTGTCTGCGTCAAGCGTTTGCTTTCAGTGTTAGAAATATGCTGTCTCGAATGTGTTGTGTGTAGTTTTGTGTTAGCCATAATTACATTAGACCTTAGGGAAAGTATTTTAAGTCTCATAAGACGGAAACGTAGTCACGAATTAGTGTTATACACTTATTTGTAGCCACATTTAACCGGATTATGGCACTTGAAAACTGACTTACATACAAATTATAGACAGACACACATGTTAGAAGATTAATTACGTTATTAGTTACATCTAAACACGCAAACAACCAGGAAAACAAACATGTAAAGTGCATACATTTTTTTGGAACAAGGGGAGATAACTCCGGGTCAGGGGACACAGTAGACAGCGAAACACTAACTTAACAGTGAAAGATAACTTTACACGCGGAAGCGATATAGGTAAAGCCTGTCGCACACAGCTTGTGCAAGGGTTGTTTAATATTATATGGGGGACATGAAGCAATTCGTGTGTTGATCCTAAGAAAGTCAACTTTGTATGGGTAGTGAGTTTATTTGCTATTTGAGGGCAGGTCTTATAAGGCAATGGTCCGGTTCAGACAAACCTCTAATAAATATAATATTGCGATGGAGAAGAGGGCTCACGCCAACCAGACAAGTTTGTGGCGATCACCTGTAGCCAAGTAAAGTAATACTACATTGTGACAATAGTCAGTAGAGGTCTATTGAGTTACCCAGAACCAAGTTATCAGTAGTCTTTGACAAAAATTAGACACACTAATTTTTAGAAACCTCTTGCGTCACAACCATGAGTCAAAGTTTGTAACGCAACACAGGAGGGGAGGGTGTGTGTCAAAGACTAGAATACATAGGAGGGAAGACCACCCTGAATGAGTGGTCTATCTCAAGTAGATTAGAGGTAACCCAGTGCCCCAACAAGAGGGCAGGGTAGGTGTAGGGAGTAGATAGGGAGGAGAACTATCAACAGTTCTCTCATGAGACACGTAAGTGTCAACCAGAGGGTAAGCACTCTGGTCACGGTGTAATCACCTCAACGTGATAGACACCAAGAACTTGGAATAGAACTCAAGAGTAGGCTTACTACTCTAAGCGTGTGGAATGATGTAGCACGCAAAAGCCGAAGTGCGCATGAAGACCCTCCGCGTGCTGTGTAATCAGGACACGGAGGATTGTCAGACAGGGGACGGACTTCGTAGCGGACACATCGCTTAGAGTCGATGCGTCTTTCTTTAAGTGAATAGATAGAGTTAGCAGTAGGGCTAGGGACGACTAGTGATAGGAAGTTCTGTGTATTCATGTGTGATTCATTAGAGACAGTTTTGTGCATTTATGTATTGTAAGAGCCAGTGGCAATAAAATGTGTAATCAATTCCTCTCGTATGACTGACAAGTCTTTTTGTGTGGTGCGAGAGAAGTTTATCCCTGAATGCCTGTGGCACCGCTTGATGACTATTGGTGTCGGAACTCTTGGCTGACTGCTGAGGATGGGGACGGAGAGCTTATGGGAATGCCCCGAACGATGTGATGTCGGTTCTTAAATCAATCAATCATGAATCACCCCTGGCAGGGAAGCTGAAGAAGGATCGAGTACTCTGCTGGCTGAGAGCAATGGTCGTCAAATGTTTTGATGCGTATTGATGATTATGCCGCGATTATGCTGAGATTATGATGATGATGATGATGATGATGATGATGATGTGTTGATGATAATGGAATTCGAATCCAGCCCCAGAAGAAGAAGAAGAAGAAGAAGAAGAAGAAGGAGGAGGAGGAGGAGGAGGAGGAGGAGGAGGAGGTTTTGGTGGTGGTGAGGGGAAGAAGAAAAAGAAGTTGCAAAACGCAGCTTTGGTATCCCGGGATCCGTGTATCCACCGAGTATAAGGGAACATATAACTCGGCAACTGTGCAGGGCAGGCCACTCACTTGCCCTCACAATGACATTGGACATTACTGTGCAAATGAGACGAGTGTCTCACCTCTAAGTTATGAACAGTGATTATGCACTTTATATACTTATCACATGCTATCCCTCACCCTCGGGAATGTTTGAAGTTATTTGCTGTGATAATCGTCAACAATAAATATTGGAGAATGTCAAGGTCATAAGGTTGTTCAGTGTTTATGTGCCATGAATGTTCCTGCGCAAGTCTGTCATTGAGGCTGAACAAACGAGCCGGTAATCAGTCCCATGGCAGAAGTGGGTTGCTCTAGTATCAAAAGCAGGAGCACACGAAGGCAATGTCATCTTTAAATCAAATAAAGCAACCACCATGTATATGATAAACAAGGTCACCTTGGCACCATTGGCAATTTTCAAAGCAATTCATCAACAACCAGTTAGATGATAAACAAGGTCACCTTGGGCGCCATTGGCAATTTTCAAATCAAGTCATCAACAACCATTTGCAATTTTCAAATTAATTCATGAACAACTATTTGCATGATGAACATTTGCGCCACGGCACTGAATTCAGCAATATTAATTAAAGTCCAACTATCGACAATATTTACCCTGGCCACGACCACGTTTTGTGTGTGAACGTCAAGTTGTACTATTTAATAGGCAGTCATCGAAATTATTAATACAGTGTAGACTGATCGGTGCACAGAAATTGTTAACTGCCTAAAGACTTTCAATAGCTGCAAGAAATAGCAACCAGAAAATAGTATCCTCAAATACGAAGACGGCACATCATCAAGTAGCCAAATTACAGAGACATAATCCCATCAAGAGTCATAGGTCGCCATACGAACAGAATATATCAAAACGGCGACTATGTCCTAACTTTGACTGTTAATTCATGATTATTGGCATATAAGTAGTATGTAATGCGGTTATTCAGACGAGTTTAGGGAGCACCAGAAATATGAACAATATACCTCAAAACAGCGACGATGTCCACAAGCTGATGGTTAAAAACAAAATTATTGTCACATCATTAAGATACCAAGCTGTTTTCCACTCAAGTTGAAGATCCGAATATTTGCCAAGAAGGTTGTCATAATTTCAAGTTTTGGTCTACAATCAACACCCAACTACCTGTACAGCCTAGAGAAAGATACCGGATCATTGGAGAGCCTCAACACAACACCACAACAGCGAATCAGCAGTATACCAAGCTTTTCTCCATTCAAGTTTGAGGATCCGAAGTTGTCCTAATTTCAAACCTTGGTCTACAATCAACACCCAACTACCTGGACAGCCTGGAGAAAGACACCGGTCCATTGGAGGTCCGCAACACAGCAGCACAGCAGTGAATAAGGTGAGTTAAATTGTCTGACTGTGTTTGTTTCATTTTGTGTGGTTGTTTAGAGTTGATATTTGGATACTTTCTCCATATATATTTTTGTCGTTGTTTTCATGGTAGGGTCTGGGCTACACACAGCCAGATTAATGGTGATGAATTATTGAGCAATCTGACAGTTCATGAATACCTGTCAGTGTTGTGGAACAATATCTACTTGTTGTAATCATATGTCTTCCATGTCCCTTGTATACGTAAACTAACAGGTGGTATGCGTCACACTTATATTATACTATGTATAGGAGCTATCATCTATCCTGTCTTGTGTAATATTGTGGACATTGTGACAGCAATACACCTCCACTCGAATAACATCGTGAGACAAGAAATACCCCTTGTCCTGAACATCACTTAAGAATATCACACGAACAACTTCTTGATATCCATTCCATCATTCATTATATACACAGAAACAACATATTGTGTATACTAGTGACACCTTGTGTTGCTGACATATGCGTTCCGGTGAGGTTGGATAAAACATCATGAGTAAACATGTATTCCTGCAGGACTTTATAGCTATGGGAGAGAAGTATGGCGAGTCAGGATTTGACCTTATCTCGCAGAACTGTGTTGGTTTACATTCGGAAGAGAGGTGCATTGCCGACATGGATCTTGGGTAATCTTTTTGTTGCAGCAATAGCATTTCTAAAGAAATGGGTTCCGCATTTGGTAGAGCGGCTGTCCGCCATATGACAGGGGTAATTGTTATGTGGCGGGGGACTGTCTATGCAGGGCGGTGAACTTGTTTGATAGTAGAATCAACTAACTTCTTTTGTGTTTCGGGGTATGATACACACCAGAGTGTCGTTGGGATAAAGAGTGATTTAAAATACAAATAGCTTATAATTGATAACATCATGTGAAGTTGGGCTGCATCAGCACCTGACCGGTGTCGAGATTCGGGGATACACGACGCTGGTTTGGCTATGGTGGAACATAATTTCTCAGAATTTAGTTCATACTCTCCACTGTGTAAATTTACTTGTAGATAATTAAGGCATGCAAAGTGATGGTTGCACTGACATTAGCTGGTCCCATTGCCGGGAACAACTACAGTGTTACCACACCTAACAACTATAGAAATACTAGGTAACATCAATAATCTCAAATAATGCATCAGCCAAGACATTGAAAAATGGGAAAAACAATGCATTAATTTAGGACATGCAAGTTATGCAACAGTAGTTTTCCCAACAAAAGACAAAAGACATCAAATGAACGGGGAGTCAAAGAACCATTTAGAAAATTGTAGTAACGACCAAAGTTAGAGTAACTGCTAACAAACAACCTACTATCTACATAGGTCAATAGCAGTTCAACAGAATAAACATATTTATTCTACTATACTTAAAACTGTGATATTAATTAATGTAATGTTGATGTATACGCATGAACATGTGTCTATAAATATCTTATTATTTTATTTATGTCGGTCTGAGATACATCCAGTTAACTTTACTATAAGACACACATAATAGACAATAAATTCACAATTGAAGGATATAACATGACTCAAGTCAACAGAAGAAACAACTCTTTAATAGTCATCCAACCTTCAATCCACTTAACATCTCAAACTATGTTTCTTTACTGACTAATACACATTCTTATGTAAGTATACACATTACTATCTACTACATACTCAATAAGAACACTAATTTTTTTTAACTTTCTTACAACTGAACTGTACTATGCGGTAGGGAAACAATCTAAAACGGTTGTATCCAGAGTACATGAAGGGGAACATGGAGATACAGTTATCCGAGTATTAGTTAAAGCTCGGAACCGCCGTATAGAATGAGTACAGATCTCAGCAGTCAATTTGACTTTTTAGGTTAATTGACTTAAATTGATTCAGATATGTACATATTTTTTTCCAATTTATAAATTACCAGAATGGAAAGAAGACGAATGCGAGTGTAGTTGGACCGTGTAAGCACCACCAAAGATCCAAAGATGAATATAGAAAAGGGGGAAGTCTGTGTCTACAATCTGAAGGCACCAAACCCGCAGAAGTGAGCTAGCAAAAAGACCAGCCATGGTAAATAAGTATGACGAACCACACCTACGGAGAATTAATTGAGTAGTATTAATGTTATCTATTAGTAATGTTACTTCATAAACCATATTGATTTCATATTCCATCTATCATGATTAAACCATCATCTCATGAAACAAGAACATATAATTCATCTACCATCCGTACATCATAGAATCAGTGGTAACAAAATATACAGGTATATAAACAGTATCCAACCAATTTGAAAATAAATAAATAAATAACACCACAAGTTTAAACGTTGAGGATATTACCACATATGACAACAACATCAACCACAAGTACAACGAGGATATTTAGGATGATACTGGTGAAAACATAGCATCATATATATCACATTGATGCTGTGTTAATCTACTTTAAATTTTTCCTTGGTATCGTCACTTCTCAATATATCATTGTATATTTCATCGATAAACATAGCATGTAATATTCACGAGTAAAGAGATCATCACATATATTACAATAATGTCAGAGGAATGATAAGAATATCCTTTTGTACCATTATATAGGATAAGTTGTCATACACATGATCATTTACATGAAATTTTTCTACATGTGCAGATTATGTGTCACTAACAGAAGACTTTATAGTGGATCTTTTGCAGTAATAAAGAAAGGCAACAGTAAAAGCACTAAAGACTAATGCAAGAGACACAAATCATCGGTGATAACAATGGTGGCAACGAAAATAACATGAAGCAACATCGGTCAAGAAACAGATTGCAACGAATGATACGAGTGTATGGTGGTATATAATTTTAATGGTGATGCTATAACATACAAGCATATAAAGCACATTGATAACTTAATTCAATGTCACATTTTGAAATTTTCGTTTCCATTTACAATATGGCATGAGTATCTCAAACATGTCAATGAGATTTAATGCTGATAATTTTATTCTCCAATGGACATATTACATGGTAGAAATATTTGTGCATACAAATGTACATATATTTTATGTTGTATCGCTATTGGTCAACACTAAACAGGTTTAGAACATCAACAGAAGGCCAGAAGATGGTATTTCAGTGAAAGGAAGGAACACTGAAACAGAGAGAAACAGTTCACAATAAAGCATAAGCGTTGTCAAGGCAATGAAGAAGATAAAATGAGCAACAGAAGGTGCAATAACATCAACCAGCAATGGTGATAGACTATCGAAGAATTATAAACTTTGACAGACACTATTGTGTCCACAAATGAGTCGACAGCATACATCCATATGAGCAGGAGAATGAAGATGCGGTTTGAAGATGAAAAGACAACACTTTTCATGAAGAAGAAGTAATCAATCAATCAATCAATCATGTGCCATGCCGGAAAGCGTGGGCGGTCATGACTCGCCATTTCACTCGATCACCAGTGTCGTGGATCAGCTCAGTGTTCCTGTCTCGTCCATGCCATGTGGCCAAGCCATCCAGGTATTTTCCTCTCGGTATTCCTCTTGGTCTGTTCCCCTCGATCTTGCAAGTTGTCACTAAGTTCTCCAATCCATTTCTTCTCATAACATGTCCAAAAAATTTTGACTGTCTACGTCTAATTTCTCTAATCAGTTTACGATGTTCATTTGTCTCCTGTAGTACTTGGTCATTGGTTTTTCTGTCTGTCCATGGTATTCTTTGCATTTTCCTCAGAAACCACATTTCTGCAGCCATCAGATGCTTTTCAGCTTGACTGCTCATTGTCCAAGTTTCACATCCATACAAAAGAACAGGCTCTATGTATCCCCTCAACACTCTTTTTCTCGTTTCAATTGACATCTTCTTATTGGTCAGAATGGTTTTCAACTTGCTAAAGGCTACTTTCGCCATGGCGATTCTTGTTCTAATCTCTTCAAGGCATCTCCCATCAGATGTTATAACTGTTCCAAGATAATTGTACCGATTCACTTGTTGAAGAATATTTCCATTTACTTGTATATTACCTTGTGGCACTTCTTCCTTCCTACTGACGACCATAACCTGAGTCTTTTTACAATTTAATTCTAACCCAGTTGCTCACTGTGTACAACAACCGCATCTACTAATTGTTGCAGGTCCTGCTCATTGTCTGCAATTAATACTGTATCATCTGCATATCTAATGTTATTGATGTTTCGTCCTCCAATGCTGATTCCATTTATATCCTCTACATTTCTGAAAATATTTTCACTGTACAGGGAAAAAAGATCTGGAGACATCACACATCCCTGCCTAACACCTCTCTTAATTGGCTGATACTGTCCCTAGACAAATAAAAGAGTACAAGTAAACCGCAAATAAGCAACTGCTTAGGCAACAACCCCACTTGTGAATATATTAGGTAAACTAAGTCAAACGGTAACCCCAAATGAGAAGTAAGAACCACTGCGGTATAGAGTTCATAGATATATTGGTCATATTCCACTATACCAAATTCTTCTTCTTCTTCTTCTTCAGCGTTCCGAGCCATTGAGGTTCTTTGCTGCAAATACAATCCGTCTCCATTCGTCTCTCTGGTGGACCTTACCAAATACAAATAATAATACAGATTTTCATGGTACCTATTAATCACGCACGTACCCTCATTCGGATGTAATGGCATTGATAGGTTTGGGGATGCTTGCCTATAGGGCAAATGAGGAACAACTATGGGGAGGCCACGGGACCTTATGAAGCTCATGGTATGTTAGCCCAGCCCCCCCCCCCCATAGGCTGGGCTACACGACGTCTGCGGGGGAAGCAGATAGAAGGGCGTGTCTGACTATAATAATTTTTTTCCCATTGGTTTTGTGGAGTGATTAATGGAATGCCATACCATCATGTTATCAGACAAATAGGTATGTGGAAATACATGAATATAGAATATATTTATGAAATGACTAAGAATAATTGTGAATATCGCCACATGTCAGAAGAGTAAAAAACCGAAGAGACTGTGAAAATGGCTACACCATTTTCAAAAAAAAAAGGGGGGGGGGCATACTGCCATGTACCGATATGAGGCAGACAGCCATGTACCGATATGAGGCAGACAGTGGTAAACGTGTGTACTAAAAGTAGGTTTACCGTAGAAGAGGAATTGTCATAGTGAGAGCAGTTCACGCGATCAATATGAACTAACACGCACGAATAAGTCAAGGAAAGTCAGTGCGGAACACATGATGATGCTGAATGACAAAGGGAAACTACTCAAAGAAGTTGCGTATCACGTGACTAGAGTTGGGCAGTCCACGGGAAAGCGAGATAGCGGGACAGAGTTAGTCCGGCCAGGGTCGCGGTTGAGAAACGACGTGGAACTGAATTGAAGCCAAGCAAGATTATTCGACATTACTTCAGCATTGTAATGATGCTTCAGCCAGAAGCGAAAGTGTTCCAGACAGTTGTGCGGCTGAGTGAATAGCCATTCAAAGCCTGTTTACAGTGCGCCGAGTTGACGGCGTTCGAGCAATGCCCCACGCCAGACGTGAAGGGATGTTGACAGTAAGTGTGACCTTAGCTTAGTCAGCGATTGTGTTAGAACTGTGAAAAGGAGACGAGTGTCTCACCTCTAAGTTATGAACAGTGATTATGCACTTTATATACTTATCACATGCTATCCCTCACCCTCGGGAATGTTTGAAGTTATTTACTGTGATAATCGTCAACAATAAATATTGGAGAATGTCAAGGTCATCAGGTTGTTCAGTGTTTATGTGCCACGAATGTTCCTGCGCAAGTCTGTCATTGAGGCTGAACAAACGAGCCAGTAATCAGTTCCATGGCAGTTGTTATAGGTTTAGAGTTTTAGTGATGGCGTTTATTGACGCATCATACAACGGATCTACCCCTAATCTTCAAAGATAAAAAAAAAAACAATATGGGTAAGTAAATCTAAGTGTAGTTTATTTGTTCTGTTAATTTTACAATTCTCAGATAATATAATAGGTAACGTTGTTGTAAGTGACTCAGCCGTTTGAATCAGCTTATCTTCTGTTGAATACTAAATAATCTTAATTTTCAGGGCTCACAAGCTATCCAAACAGCTTACAAGTATTAGTTACTTCTTATCAGGATTAGAAAAATTAAAGCACCTGGTCGCCATGGCGCCTGGAGTTTTCTTTTTACCTCGTGCCTGAATTTGATAAATTTAGTTGTAAAAATATGCAGCCTTATCTTAGTTTAATTCAGGAGTTTCTCAATCCCTCTTTGTAAAAGAAGCATATGCTTCTTCTTGAGAAAAGGGGATAGACTCTTGAATTATTTAAGTCTTGCCTATCTACTATTGCTAAATTTGCAATGAATGCACTTTCCGAATATGAATGTCATGTACTCATGTAGGAGGTACCTGATCAATACTTCATTGTTTGTTTGGTACCATACATAAAGTGTTAATTTGCTGTGTTAATAGAAGATAAAGACAACGAGAGAAGATTCTTGACAGCTTTTTGTTATCTAGTAGTATTGCGATTTGTGGTTTTATAGAAGAATGCTGAAAATTCCGTCGACAGCCAAATTGAGTCATCTAAATGTTCTGAAAGAGGTGCAGACATCAGAAAGAGACAGTCACCATGTTTAGCCAAATAATAATAAGAGACAAACTGAAACATGCTGTGGCAACTGGAAAGATGTATCGAAAGAGAGATAAAGGAAGACAAAGAGGGAAATTTCTTCAAAGCCTCTTGTTATGGCTAGGAGTGGTGTCAGAACAGGAATTGATACTTGTAGAAGATTGTACAATGTAGAGAAGCATGATCACCCAGGCCAGTCGCCAAGGCACTTGATTGTGATAGCTTATTAGTATAGTATATGCCATGAGATGGATACGGGAAACAGAGCAAGTGTGTAAACTTATGTCACTAAGACACGAGTTGAGAAACCAACCCGATACCGGGACACGAAGGGGCGGAGTTATGTGGTCACATGACTGCGCCAGGTCAGAAGCCGGAAAAGTGTGCGCTCAGGCAGAGCGAGCTGAGACGTGAAAGGAGAAGGTTGGTTCTGAGAGATTCTGAGAAAGTTGAAAGCGGTTTGCGATGGTTGCAGCTATTCAAGATGCAGTCGACAGTAAAGAGTGTTCCTGTTAAAGAAGGCTGTGATTGCAGAAGCAGTACACTGAAGCTACGACTGACGATGGGCCAGTAAATGCCGACCAGCGGTGGCGAGAGAGCTGACCCCGTTTTTGTGTCACGTCGACAAGAATGACGGAGAGAGAGACACGCCTTGACAACGACTGGTTGGTCACAAGTGTAACGTGCTTGAGTAAATAGAACTGTTATTAACATTTACCAGTGAATTGTGAAATCTATATAGTGCAGCAACAGCAAGGTCCAAATGACGATTAGTTGTACCATGTATTCTCTATTGATAGACAGTAGGTGTGTTGGTCATACACAGAACGCTGAAAGGCAGGAAGCCGGCGGTGTATGATGGCAATCACTGTGATAACTGTGCTACAATAAAGTGATCGTGTGCTCTAAGGACGCGTTCAACTTGTGGTGTTGTATACATGAAAGATTCGTACAGTGTTTATACGAGCCTGTAGAGATATTTCTAAATCTTCTAACCCCTAGACCAAAACCAAGATGTCGGACATGATCAGTGATTCCGGCTCTTGGCAGTATAATTTCCGATTTTTGCAAAGTCAAACCAAAAACTTTAATGCTGCTGTTGTTGTTCTTTCCTCATAGCTCCTCTATTTGAATGCATGGGGAAGATTTCTACGCCAGTCGGCAAGGCACTTGATTATGATAGCTTATTAGAATAGTATAGTATAGTTTCAGAGGTTTGCAAAGTCAAACTAAAAACTATATGCTGCTGTTGTTGTTCTTTCCTAATAGCCCCTCCATTTGAATGCCTGGGGAAGACACCATTTGCCTCCCTCCTGGCGGCACTATTGGTGATTATTGGGACATGCGTCTTCTGTGGGACGTCATACAGAGCTCTACAGATCATCATCATTGGAGTGTTCAACTAAAAAAAAAAAAAAAAAAAAAAAAAAAAAAAACTAGCAGGCGGACAGATTGGCTGGGTCTGAACCCCTTTGTGGGGTATTGGTGCATGATAAGGCAGATGTGGTCGAGCCCTTTTGAATCGTGTGTATTGTGCAGAATAGTTAGATCATCATGGCTTGAAGAGAATGGCGATGCAGGGAGTGATAAGAGAATCTAGTCGACACTCAGGACTCAGGAGGATAACCCAGATATGGACACGTAATCAGAATGCTACTGGTACATTAGTATTGGGACTCTTTGTTGGTTGTTGAAGATGAGAAGACAGAGCATGTATGTGAATGTCCTGAGTGCTGTGATGTCAGTTCTTGCCTCAACTCAACCCAATAACATGTAGTCATAAATGAAAGTGTTCATCATCTGTTATGTTGTAGCATATAAAGCTGACCTCTCTTGTCCTTTATCATTTGTAGTTGGTTCTATATTTGCTCATCACCTGTTGGTCTGTAATTCCCTTCTCGTTGTCACTATTTTCCTTTACTATATAACATCATCTATTCCCTATCCCCTTTTTTCTTTTCTTTTTAGTTTGCCATTTCTTATTTACTGTAGTTCATTCCATATCTACGTATCAATCAATCAGGTGCCGTCTCCACAATAAAGGTTGGCTGCAATGGATCTCCAATACTGTCTGTCTCTCGCCCTGACTGTACATTCTGTCAGATTGCTGTTTATAAGTGTGCTATGTCATTTAGCCTGGTCGAAACATTTCGTCTGTCTCTTTTTTAAAATTTCTTTCATCAACTCTTTTCATTCCTAGTTTTTCTAGAACCTCTGAATTTGATTGTGTTTGTTTCCATGAACACATATATTCCTTATACCTATCTCTAATTCTTGTCACCATGCCATCTCACCGTCATTAAATAGTTTCCTTCACTTTAGGTTGGAAGTCCTACAAGTGATGTTTGTAATCATCGGAGTTGTCATGAGAGTATTTGCCATCATTCTTCTCATCTTCGGCTGCTTGGCCACCGGAGCAACAAGAAGCAACATTTATTCAGGTGCAAAGTGTAACATGGGAGGCAGGATAACAGCAGCATTTGTAAGTTCACGTTTAAGAAATTTGTAGTGGTGTTTAAAGTATCATATCCAGTGATGGTGTTTAAGTATCACATCCCATGAATGATGGTGTTTTAAGTATCATATCCAGTGATAGTGTTTAAGTTTCACATCCAGTGATGGTGTTTTGAATATCACATCCAGTGATGGGGTTTTAAATATCACATCCAGTGATGGTGTTTTAAGTATCACAGCCAGTGATGATGTTTAAGTATCACATCCAGTGATGATGTTTAAGTATCACATCCAGTGATGGTGTTTAAGTATCACATCTAGTAATGGCGTTTAAGTATCATATCTAGTGATGGCGTTTAAGTATCACATCCAATGATAGTTTTTAAGTACATATCCAGTGATGGTGTTTTTTGGTTGCATAAAGTACAGTGTTTGTTCTCAGATAAGGGGTGGGAATAGTGTTCCGAGAACCATGTGTATCTGGTGATATTACACGTTCCCTTGACCTCTTGGGTAATGAAATCAGATACCTAGTCTTCTCAGATACGGGAAAATAGCAGGAGGTCCTATGTGCAAGCTAAAAATCCGATATGGCAGTTGGAAATGGCAAAGAGTAGACCATAAGGACAGAGCCTTCGCAAAATAAAAATAAAAATCTGCCCACGGGTTGATTCCTTGGATGGAATTTGTCTAGAAGAAGCAAGCCTTACACAAATGCATGCCGAAGTCGGGCATACTGACATCTGAGGTGCAAAACTAGGTGTGGCAGACTTCCCTTGAAAGAGGAACGGAGAGGAAGGGTCCGGGGTCTTTACTGTGACTTTCAAAATGGGTTTTCAGGGAAAGAACTATTTTGATGAAAGGACTTTTTTCCCCATGAGTACATAGTAAGTGATGTTGGGTTTTGTGGTTAGTAACTTTTACAAGACTATATGGTTTACTTAGTTCTGTATGGTTTGACTATAACCATGTATGGCAGTAAAGTAAAAGAACAACATGGAAATAACACGTCAAACTCTTTTACTCCCTAACAATGTGTAATATGTGATTGACTTTTTCCTGAGAGAGACAGTCATTGCATAAAATTTGGTCAGATAATGCTAAAGAAATCTGCCTTTCCTAGTGGCCACTTCTGCTGTCTATTTAGCCTCACTGAAAGTTATATGGACTCATGATTTTTTTTCCACATTGAAAACCTTCTGGAACTGAAATGGTTCAACTTCAATGAGAGTGAAATATGCTGGCGTGCATACAAGTATAAAAGAAATATCTTGACTGGCATACACATATAGAAAAAATGAATTTTGACTCACAAGTGTAGAAGTAATAACTTAACAGGCATACAAATATAAAAAAAAAATATCTTGACTCGCATACAAGTGTAGAAGAAATATCTTAACAGGTATACACATATAAAATAATAATCTTGACTCACAAAAAAGTGTAGAAGAAATATCTTAACAGGTATACACATATAAAAAAATAATCTTGACTCACAAAAAAGTGTAGAAGAAATATCTTAACAGGCATACAAATATAGAAAAAATCCTGACTGACAAGTGTAAAAGAAATATCGCCATTCTCTCCAAGCCATGATGATCCAACTATTCTGCACAATACACACGATTCACAAGGGCTCGACCACATCTGCCTTATCATGCACCAATACCCCACAATGAGGTTCAGACCCAGCCAATCTCTCTGCCTGCTGGTTTCCCACCACACCAACGTGTCCTGGGGAAAAAAAATCCAACAGTAGTTTTCTATTTTTTACTGTTGTGACAACCGGAAAGATTTGCAGAAAGAGAGAGGGGAATATAGCATGAGGGGATTCTTGACACTCTTGTGCCATGGCACGGAAGGGAGTCAACACACAAATTGATCCATGCCATGAGAGATCGCAATTTGTGGAGGGGCATAATTGCCCACGCCAGCCGGCAATGTACTGGATGATAAAGATGTTAACAGAGATAATCCAGAACATCAACTATTCAGATCTGTAGAGAGACATGAACACCTACTCCACTTGGCAAAGCACACAATGATGATAAAGAAAACCTAAATACTTACGAACTAATGCTGAACCGAAATTTGTCCTTGAACACTCCAATGATGATGATCTGTAGAGCTCTGTATGACATCCCACAGAAGACGCATGTCCCAATAATCACCAATAGTGCTGCCAGGAGGGAGGCAAATAGTGTCTTCCCCAGGCATTCAAATAGAGGGGCTATTAGGAAAGAACAACAACAGCAGCATATAGTTTTTAGTTTGACTTTGCAACCTCTGAAACTATACTATACTATACTAATAAGCTATCATAATCAAGTGCCTTGCCGACTGGCGTAGAAATCTTCCCCATGCATTCAAATAGAGGAGCTATGAGGAAAGAACAACAATAGCAGCATTAAAGTTTTTGGTTTGACTTTGCAAATATCGGAAATTATACTATACTAATAAGCTATCACAATCAAGTGCCTTGTCGACTGGCCTGGGTGATCATGCTTCTCTACATTGTGCAATCTTCTACAAGTATCAATTCCTGTTCTGACACCACTCCTAGCCATAACAAAAGGCTATGAAGAAATTTCCCTCTTTGTCTTCTTTTATCTCTCTTTCGATACATCTTTCCAGCTGCTACAGCATGTTTCAGTTTGTCTCTTATTATTATTTGGCTAAACATGGTGACTGTCTCTTTCTGATGTCTGCACCTCTTTCAGAACATTTAGATGACTCAATTTGGCTGTCGAAGGAATTTTCAGCATTCTTCTATAAAACCACAAATCGCAATATCACTAGATAACAAAAAGCTGTCAAGAATCTTCTCTCGTTGTCTTTATCTTCTATTAACACAGCAAATTAACACTTTATGTATGGTACCAAACAAACAATGAAGTATTGATCAGGTACCCCCTACATGAGTACATGACATTCATATTTGGAAAGTTCATTTATTGCAAATGTAGCAATAGTAGATAGGGCAAGACTTAAATAATTCAAGAGTCTGTCCCCTTTTCTCAAGAAGAAGCATATGCTTCTTTCACAAAGAGGGATTGAGAAACTCCTGAATTAAACTAAGATAAGGCTGCATATTTTTAAAACTAATTTTATCAAATTCAGGCACGAGGTAAAAAGAAAACTCCAGGCGCCATGGCGACCAGGTGCTTAAATTTTTCTAATCCTGATAAGAAGTAACTAATACTTGTAAGCTGTTTGGATAGCCGGTGAGTCCAGAAAATTAAGATTATTTAGTATTCAACAGAAGATAAGCTGATTCAAACAGCTGAGTCACTTACAACAACGTTGCCTATTATATTATCTGAGAATTTTAAAATTAACAGAACAAATAAACTACACTTAGTTTTACTTACCTATATTTTTTTAATTTTTGAAGACTAAGGGTAGATCCAACCTCAATGGCTAGGAACGCTGAAGAAGAAGAAGAAGAAGAAGAAGAAGAAGAAGAAGAAGAAGAAGAAGAAGAAGAAGAAGAAGAAGAAGAAGAAGAAGAAGAAGAAGAAGAAGAAGGGGTAGATCCGTTGTATGATGCGACAACAAACGCCAACACTAAAACTTTAAACCTATAACAACCTATGTCTATCCTATACTTTTAATTATAATCATACTAGCTGTTACAACATGTTGTTCCAGTCTTGCTCCTGTCACTGTCATCATGCTGCGGATAGCCAAAAGGGAAATAATGTTGACCAAGTGCTTACTTTGTATTTGGTACAATTACAAGTCTCCTTGTTAAGTAATCATATATTGTGCCTGGCTTAAGTTTGATTTTTCAATTGTTTGCGCTGTAGATTTAGACTTCTCCAAGGTCTCATCATAGCCACAACGTTCGTTCTGTCACTTCTGGTTGTGTTTTTTTTTTTTAGAACTGACCAATCCCACTTTCTGTTTCTGTTACTATTTTTAATTTACTATTTAAAACAAAATTAAACTGTACTCCAAAACAAAATCATTTCATTATATTATATGGTAAATGAACACATCTACGTTATTTCACAACTTTAACCTCTTATTAAGAATACTAGCACTATTAACTAATTTTCACATTATAAATTAGGAAGTTTTTCTGGAGGGTTTCTTTCGAAAAATACAACTCAATTAATTTGTTGGAGATTTGATTTAAGAAGTTTGAGTTAATGTTGTTTAATCTGATCAATCTATATATTTAATTTCGAGTGAATTATTTATCTAAATTTGAATCAGTTAACGTTTTAACACCCGTGAAGTTAGCTTCATTACCATTCACAAACACAATGTAGATATGTTCTGATGTTTTAACTAAACTGCACCACAGTTTTCGGTTTTTATTTTCATATTTCCAACCACAAGTTACCCTCAGGTAACTTTACTTCCGTACATTTTTACCTGTCCTGTGTGGCCAGATTTTACTGCCGTTAAAACCTCATTATCAGACGGGAACAGTTCCTATTATTTGAGCATGTCATGAGAAGGGGAGAGCTGGAGCATGTCGCCACAACGGGAAAGTTAGAGGGAAAAAGTGTTAAGGGGAGACCAAGAGAAAAGATGCTGGATAGTTTGACATCGTGGCATGGAGGAACATTGATATCAAAAAGATTGATTCTAGTGTACTAGAAAGAAAGATGTGGACTGACATGGACTATATGTCAGATTCTCACCAGTGTTACAACGCGTTGTCTGTACCAACGCCAGGCAATGCAACCGAGCTCAACACTGAGCAATGTTAAACACAGCAGATGTAACGCGGCGTCTTCGACGGCGCCAGAGAAGCCAGCCGGGCTCAACACTGAGCGACGCTAAGTAGTCGCTGGTCAGCGGGAACACAGCGTGAACCGTGTGGGGCACAGCAGGTGACTCGACCTGTGTAGGTTGAAAGGCTGGTCAGACAGGGCTTGGGAGTCGTACTAGACAGACGTGAGATCGAATGAGGCTTGAGTGTTTGGGCATGTATCGAGAGCTAGCCTGTACGGCAGTTGGAGACTGAATGCCTGTGTGTTTGACTTGTAAGTGGTTTGCATTGATTGTATTTATGATTGTGCATTTGCATTGTATTGATTGTATTTATGATATAATGTTATTGTGAACTGTGATTGCGCGATGCCTGTGTTGTATCTAATGAATGCATTGCGCGAATAAAGAGTGCGAATTATATCATCGGGTATTTACGTTGAGTGATTTAGTAGTAATATAATATATCTCACTTGTCAGTAAACGAGCTACATTTCTTGCCTTACGCAAGATCCTGACAAGTGCGAACGTGGAGGCTTTTCGTCCGGGTTTTTGAATCAAATGCGAACGTGTAAAAGATAGAACAGAAGTGTGAATGTGATGATAGAATTCGTAAGTGATAGATAACTAGAAATTAACGATCTATAGTGTTGATTTAGTTAAATTATAAGTGCGAAGACTATGTTATAAAGCCAACCGGGGCGTCTTCGTACTTAGCAAATTTCAACCGATCTAGTAAATAAAATAAAATCCAAAATGGCGACCGTGCCCTTGAATGTCATTGAGTGGGGATAGTGTTAGCGGAAAGTTTGAAAAGAGAATTGTTGATTGCGGTGACGACTAACAAGAATACTTGACAACATACAAACCTATAAAAACTTAAGTGACAATACATACACCACACACTTGCACATGTTCTAATTTCTTCTAATTCCAAAAATAACAGATTGTTTTGTGTCAGCCATACCTGGTCCTTGTAAACTTCAAATTTTTTGTCGACCCGAAGTACGATCCAGGGTGATTTCGAGCAGTACTGAGCAGTCATTGTCCAGCACATTGTTTCAGGAGTACTTGAGTATAAATTTTTTTTCTCCCTTCTTTATACTTTCGTTCATCGGGCCAAAAACATAAGCTGTGTTAGTAAGAACTGTAAATTATTGAACTTAAATTACTAACATCATAAGTAATTTTGTGTGTGTCTATTTCATCATACATACTGTTCATCATGTCTAGTTTAAACGATTACATCGAAATGGGTTTAAAGATGAATTTTTCTGGTGAAGAATGATGTGATAGGGAAGATTTAATCTCCCATTGTAAATAA
>OY992876.1:297333581-297336081 GCA_963921405.1 Cepaea hortensis
GAAGAGGGCAACATTATCCTCCTCTATTGTGAACTCTTGAAATCTCGACTGAAAGATATCCAGAAGACTTTCAACGTTTACTTTGTACTGTAACAAGTCATATTTCTTTTCCACCACAAGCGTCTTCAGAGTTGGAAACGCCTCTAAAGACCCTTAAGTCAGCAGTCCGATAAACCGTCGTAGTCTCATCTCATCTATTCTCATCCCATCTCATCTCATCTCATCTAATCTCATTTCATCTCATCTAATCTCGTCTTATCTCATCATGTTCCTCTTGTACCTTGCGGTGTCGAGGTGAAGTATAAACATCGCGAGAGTGCCCGATTATGAGCTAGTCTCATTTTAAATGAAAAAATGTCATCGCACAAGTTTGTAAATAGTTCGTTTTTTCCCCTGGATCCTCGCATTTAATGAGTTTAAATGAGACGTGATGACAGGTCATTAAGCCAGTCATCATTCAGCAGACATTCCTGTTCTGTAGGCACTTCATTTATTTCAGACAGAAAGAGAGAGAAACTTTTTTTCAGTGCCCAGAAACGCGACATAACTGTCCCTTTAGATAGCCACCTGACATCACAGTGTAACGAGTATTCCTCGTTCAGTTCTGATAGCCTGTTCAGCGCCTTACTTAGAATTTTGTTCACACGTCTCAGAACAACATCTACGACTTGTTTCATATTTAATTTATTTCCACACAGAGCTTCTCGCTGAATGATATAATGATATTTTAATATAGTACGGCTAAGAAACTGTTCCAATAATGCTAGACATCCAGACTTTTTACCCGTCAATGCCAGAGCACCGTCGGTGCTTACACTGTCCAATTTGGTCCATTCTATGTTGTTTTTCTCTACTCACAACTTCAGAGTTTCAAACAGATCAGTCCCAATAATAGTCGCATGCATTGATTCAAGCCCTAGAAGTTCTTCAATGACTTCAAAATTATCTTTTATTGCTCTAACAGAAACTGCGACCTGAGCTGTGTCAGAAATGTCAGTGGATTCATCCACTGCCAATGAAACAATTTTACAATTTTTGATATGTACTGTACTTGGAACTTGACGATGAAAATCGTTGGCTAATTCTTCAACTCGCCTGGCCATAGTATTATAAGGCAAAGGTATCTGATAATACTTTGTTTCACACATTTTATCTCCAAGCATTCTAGCGGCAATTTTAAGGGAAGGCTTGATTATTTATTTTGCACCAGTAAACGGCTTTTCTTTGCGAGACTACAGAAGAGCGAATTCGTACGACGCCAAAAACAGAACTCTTGCTCTGTTCGTTAGCCTTGGTGAAAAATGACTGCTACCTGGTCAGAGAACTTTCTTGTTCAGCTATGAAATCTTTTCTTAACTCCGAATTGATCGGATATTGAGCATTTATGTCTAATCAATCAATCAATCAATCATGTGCCATGCCGGAAAGCGTGGGCGGTCATGACTCGCCATTTCACTCGATCACCAGTGTCGTGGATCAGCTCATTGTTCCTGTCTCGTCCATGCCATGTGGCCAAGCCATCCAGGTATTTTCCTCTCGGTCTTCCTCTTGGTCTGTTCCCCTCGATCTTGCCAGTTGTCACTAAGTTCTCCAATCCATTTCTTCTCATAACATGTCCAAAAAATTTTGACTGTCTACGTCTAATTTCTCTTATCAGTTTACGATGTTCATTTGTCTCCTGTAGTACTTGGTCATTGGTTTTTCTGTCTGTCCATGGTATTCTTTGCATTTTCCTCAGAAACCACATTTCTGCAGCCATCAGATGCTTTTCAGCTTGACTGCTCATTGTCCAAGTTTCACATCCATACAAAAGAACAGGCTCTATGTATCCCCTCAACACTCTTTTTCTCGTTTCAATTGACATCTTCTTATTGGTCAGAATGTTTTTCATCTTGCTAAAGGCTACTTTCGCCATGGCGATTCTTGTTCTAATCTCTTCAAGGCATCTCCCATCAGATGTTATAACTGTTCCAAGATAATTGTACCGATTCACTTGTTGAAGAATATTTCCATTTACTTGTATATTACATTGTGGCACTTCTTCCTTCCTACTGACGACCATAACCTGAGTCTTTTTACAATTTAATTCTAACCCCAGTTGCTCACTGTGTACAACAACCGCATATACTAATTGTTGCAGGTCCTGCTCATTATCTGCAATTAATACTGTAACATCTGCATATCTAATGTTATGGATGTTTCGTCCTCCAATGCTGATTCCATTTATATCCTCTATATTTCTGAAAATTTATGTCTAATTCCAACACAATATTACCGACTCTGCTAAACAGTTGTTATAGGCGACAACATGGCACCTTGCGCACTCTGATTGGTCGACAAGGCGTTGCGAACTGAACAGGCGCATTCGATAATATATTAGCATAACAACCACGAGCAGAGTAAATTATCGCACACTAACGGGGAGCTCCTAGTGCATTTTTGAAATTATTAAAATTTATTATATTAAATAACGTGGCCTCGCGTGCCACTTTCTGACATG
>OY992876.1:297341081-297418581 GCA_963921405.1 Cepaea hortensis
CTCTCGTGGTTGACGTGAGCGCACGAGAATTAGAAGTGGTTCGAGTCGCGCCAGTGACTTGTGATAGTATGGAGCCGGTCGCTCAGAAAGTCGTGGCGTGCTGATGAACGTAATATAGCCTAGGAATCAACATACAGCTGAAAGATGCTGGTGTTGACCGCAATATCCTGAAAAAGGATGGAAACGCGAAAAAAAAACAGTCACTATGTAACTAGGTTGCCTACTAACAGTATACCACAACAAGCAATTATGTACAGACCAAATGGAAGCCAAAGAAGAGGCCGACCACGTAAACGATGGACAGAGTGAACAGTAGAGTCCCTGAGAATCTCGATATATGAAGCCCATAATCGGGCACTCCGCCACATACTTCACCTCGACACCGCAAGGTACAAGAGGGACAAGATGAGATGAGATGAGATGAGATGAGAGACAGACACTAATTTCTGATCAAGGAAGCCAGCGTAAGGTCACTTATACATTGGATATCATCTCACTTGGAGTGCCCGGAAACAAGAGAGCTGACTGACTAGCTCCGGTAGGGGTAATCAAAGAAATGCCTGGTGTACATCTTACATACCACCAAAAGAAAAGAATTATCAAATCAATCAGAAACCCACCACCAGCTCAAGACGATTACCACATAATGGACAGACCAGAACAAATCATTATTCTGCGCTTCAGAACAATAGCCTAACGGCGCTGCCGGGTAAAATTTCGAGTTAAAAATCTACCTAAAGCATTTCAGGATCCTCGCCGATGCAACGGAGTTCGTGCATTGAGCTGAGTTTCTCCAAACTCAGGTTTGAGAGCACTTATGGGTTAAACCGTGTGCCGTGATATTGTTCCAACGACTAGAACTAAAACTAAATCAGAACAGGACACAATAGATTACACAACCACATACAAGATATACAAAATTCAAGATAGACAAAACAGCCATGAGCACATGTAGTTTGGAGCTGCAGACGGCAGATCAAATAATCCAAGACAGCCCAAAATACGACATATCAAGGCAAACCTTCTGGCCTAGAGAAACAACAGTGGAAGATAAATTCAATGGACCACAGAGTGAACTAGGAGTAACTGAAGTTTGAAGTTCTACACCTTCTAGTATTCTAAGCCCTGACATTGGAGGTTAGATCAAGAATCATTGCAAGCTACACGAAAACAGATT
The DNA here is from genome assembly GCA_963921405.1 of Cepaea hortensis. Lineage (NCBI taxonomy): Eukaryota > Metazoa > Mollusca > Gastropoda > Stylommatophora > Helicidae > Cepaea > Cepaea hortensis. The sequence continues at coordinate 297,342,259 of OY992876.1, forward strand.
TAACATATGACTGTGAACAATGGGCAATGGACACAAACAATAAATTGCCCATACTGCAGAAATCACACAACATAAACAAAAGCAATAAGATAACTCTTCCGAGTTTAAATATTCAATACACGCATTCACACAGTAATTTAAATTGTCTACTACGGTAATTTAAAACTGACTATCATGTCTGTTTGTTTGAATAAAGTTGGTTTTTGTAAATCAAAGGCACCTGCCTCTGCCAGCTTTCACACGCGACCATTTTGTGTGTTAAACAAAACGAAACGCATTGTCCTCATCAATCACGTGACTGGATTCCAAAATGTGCTGGTCAATCCGAGAAGCAGCGAAATAGGCCAGCCAATAAATCGTGCAATCTATTGTTTGTGTCTTCGTTATTCACATTCACTAATGGAACAATTTTATTTTTGAACTAGTTTATTTATTTTTCTAAACAAGCAACGACAACAAACAATATCAATTGAAGACTTTCGAGACGTGATTGAATATTTTTAAAGTGAGTTTAAAGTCCTTTACAGGTCGTTACAATCAACACTAGCATTTAGTGGCTGTTTGTAATTTACTAGGCAATGTTAGTTCAGTAGTTTGTCATTGCTTTCTGGACAGCCGACGCCTCGTACCATCGAAATCAACGCAAAGTGGTCTGCTTCCAAATCTCCCAAAACTGACTTCGAACACTCGAATGGGTATGACCGAGAATTACGGAAATACGCGTCTCACTTTCACGTAAGAAACAGTTACCTATAGTAATATAGTAACTTGCGGTGTATGGCATGGGGGGGGGGGGGGGGGGTCTCTTAACATGAGGAATTAAGGCCGCCTGGCTAGTGCAGTCGCCGATAACTTTGCAGGTTAGGATTTTCTTTTTTTCCCCCGACAGAAAAAATCCCACACCTTACCGAGGATTCGACCCCGGGTCTCCCGAAGGAGAATCTGGCGTTCTAGCCACTCATCCAGCCGCTCCTCAGTTCATTTAACAATACATTTTAAATCAGTTTCGAAAATCACTATTAATGAATTAATTTACACTTGTAACTGTTCTTCATAACCACTCACTTAAGTTCAGATGCCAGTTTATCAATGTCTGGGCACAAATCTGTCGTGCCCAAAGTCATAAGCGCAGCTAGGTTACTTCAGTGAGTCTGGAATGTTGCTTGTTTTTTTTTTTTTTTTAACGATCATTGCGGAAAATGACTGCTTGCGTCTTAAGTCGAGCCAAGACGACAAATGTATCTCTTGGCAAATTTATTTTCCCCGCGTTTCCATCCTGTTTCAGGATACTGCGGTCAACATCAGCATCTTTCAGCAGTATGTTGATTCCTAGGCTAGATTACGCTCATCAGCACTCCACGACTTTCTGAGCGACCGGCTCCATACTCTCATAAGTCACTGGTGCGACTTGAACCGCTTCCAATTCTCGTGCACTCACTTCAACCACGAGAGTATTCAGGATTACGGAGAAAGCTGCTAAACCCTCGGCCAGGGAGTCGGCATCTCTGGGCGAATGAGTGTTCAAATTGTTCGACAGGCGATAGTCGCCAGAATGAAATCATATGATGAGCTGAAGGTGAAGCAGGCAGCTCCAGAAATTTACATCTCAGTGCAGAATGGCATTTTAAATCAATTACTACGTGCTGAAGGACTTGCTGTAATTGACAGAGCTTGGCATCAGGAAATACGAACGGATGTATGAAGAGGGCAACATTATCCTCCTCTATTGTGAACTCTTGAAATCTCGACTGAAAGATATCCAGAAGACTTTCAACGTTTACTTTGTACTGTAACAAGTCATATTTCTTTTCCACCACAAGCGTCTTCAGAGTTGGAAACGCCTCTAAAGACCCTTAAGTCAGCAGTCCGATAAACCGTCGTAGTCTCATCTCATCTATTCTCATCCCATCTCATCTCATCTCATCTAATCTCATTTCATCTCATCTAATCTCGTCTTATCTCATCATGTTCCTCTTGTACCTTGCGGTGTCGAGGTGAAGTATAAACATCGCGAGAGTGCCCGATTATGAGCTAGTCTCATTTTAAATGAAAAAATGTCATCGCACAAGTTTGTAAATAGTTCGTTTTTTCCCCTGGATCCTCGCATTTAATGAGTTTAAATGAGACGTGATGACAGGTCATTAAGCCAGTCATCATTCAGCAGACATTCCTGTTCTGTAGGCACTTCATTTATTTCAGACAGAAAGAGAGAGAAACTTTTTTTCAGTGCCCAGAAACGCGACATAACTGTCCCTTTAGATAGCCACCTGACATCACAGTGTAACGAGTATTCCTCGTTCAGTTCTGATAGCCTGTTCAGCGCCTTACTTAGAATTTTGTTCACACGTCTCAGAACAACATCTACGACTTGTTTCATATTTAATTTATTTCCACACAGAGCTTCTCGCTGAATGATATAATGATATTTTAATATAGTACGGCTAAGAAACTGTTCCAATAATGCTAGACATCCAGACTTTTTACCCGTCAATGCCAGAGCACCGTCGGTGCTTACACTGTCCAATTTGGTCCATTCTATGTTGTTTTTCTCTACACACAACTTCAGAGTTTCAAACAGATCAGTCCCAATAATAGTCGCATGCATTGATTCAAGCCCTAGAAGTTCTTCAATGACTTCAAAATTATCTTTTATTGCTCTAACAGAAACTGCGACCTGAGCTGTGTCAGAAATGTCAGTGGATTCATCCACTGCCAATGAAACAATTTTACAATTTTTGATATGTACTGTACTTGGAACTTGACGATGAAAATCGTTGGCTAATTCTTCAACTCGCCTGGCCATAGTATTATAAGGCAAAGGTATCTGATAATACTTTGTTTCACACATTTTATCTCCAAGCATTCTAGCGGCAATTTTAAGGGAAGGCTTGATTATTTATTTTGCACCAGTAAACGGCTTTTCTTTGCGAGACTACAGAAGAGCGAATTCGTACGACGCCAAAAACAGAACTCTTGCTCTGTTCGTTAGCCTTGGTGAAAAATGACTGCTACCTGGTCAGAGAACTTTCTTGTTCAGCTATGAAATCTTTTCTTAACTCCGAATTGATCGGATATTGAGCATTTATGTCTAATCAATCAATCAATCAATCATGTGCCATGCCGGAAAGCGTGGGCGGTCATGACTCGCCATTTCACTCGATCACCAGTGTCGTGGATCAGCTCATTGTTCCTGTCTCGTCCATGCCATGTGGCCAAGCCATCCAGGTATTTTCCTCTCGGTCTTCCTCTTGGTCTGTTCCCCTCGATCTTGCCAGTTGTCACTAAGTTCTCCAATCCATTTCTTCTCATAACATGTCCAAAAAATTTTGACTGTCTACGTCTAATTTCTCTTATCAGTTTACGATGTTCATTTGTCTCCTGTAGTACTTGGTCATTGGTTTTTCTGTCTGTCCATGGTATTCTTTGCATTTTCCTCAGAAACCACATTTCTGCAGCCATCAGATGCTTTTCAGCTTGACTGCTCATTGTCCAAGTTTCACATCCATACAAAAGAACAGGCTCTATGTATCCCCTCAACACTCTTTTTCTCGTTTCAATTGACATCTTCTTATTGGTCAGAATGTTTTTCATCTTGCTAAAGGCTACTTTCGCCATGGCGATTCTTGTTCTAATCTCTTCAAGGCATCTCCCATCAGATGTTATAACTGTTCCAAGATAATTGTACCGATTCACTTGTTGAAGAATATTTCCATTTACTTGTATATTACATTGTGGCACTTCTTCCTTCCTACTGACGACCATAACCTGAGTCTTTTTACAATTTAATTCTAACCCCAGTTGCTCACTGTGTACAACAACCGCATATACTAATTGTTGCAGGTCCTGCTCATTATCTGCAATTAATACTGTAACATCTGCATATCTAATGTTATGGATGTTTCGTCCTCCAATGCTGATTCCATTTATATCCTCTATATTTCTGAAAATTTATGTCTAATTCCAACACAATATTACCGACTCTGCTAAACAGTTGTTATAGGCGACAACATGGCACCTTGCGCACTCTGATTGGTCGACAAGGCGTTGCGAACTGAACAGGCGCATTCGATAATATATTAGCATAACAACCACGAGCAGAGTAAATTATCGCACACTAACGGGGAGCTCCTAGTGCATTTTTGAAATTATTAAAATTTATTATATTAAATAACGTGGCCTCGCGTGCCACTTTCTGACATGTATTTTGCGTGTGGATTAGCTTTCCCTATTGTTAGTGCCCCTCGCCATCAGGCGAATCCAATCCGACTTTATAGGTACTTGTAATTTACGTCCCCAAGTCAAGGAGGAGAGGTTAACATTTTAGTCCAACTGGCCGGTGTAGGGGTTGAACCCCTTACCTCGGCATCAGCACGCCGGATGTTTAAGAACGCGGGTTCTTAACCATTCGCCCATGCTGACCTCCTGATTGGATATGAGAATGCTGAAAATATCTCGGACAGCCAAGATGATTAATCTACGTGTTTTGAAAGAGAATACGACACAAGGATAACAGCATACACATAAGAAAGAATCAGTCGTAATTTGTGAAAGTATTTTGAGAAGCCAAAATACTGAAACATTTTGTAACAACAAGAAAGATTTGTGGAGTGAGAGGTAGAAATAAAGAGAGAGAGAGAGAGAGAGAGAGAGAGAGAGAGAGAGAGAGAGAGAGAGAGAGAGAGAGAGAGAGAGAGCGAGAGGGAGAGAGAGAGAGAGAAGTTGGTGGAGAGAGATGGAACTATAGACAGATAGAGATAAGGACATGGAGAGATATGCCGAAAGCGAGAGAGAGAGAGAGAGAGAGAGAGAGAGAGAGAGAGAGAGAGAGAGAGAGAGAGAGAGAGAGATCATTTTTATAGCGCCTTTTGTCACAGCGTAGACAGGTGCTAGCACACTAATTTAAATCTGCTGTTGAAGATTGCAATTCGTGGACAAGCATGAACGCCCAAACCAGTCGACAAGGTGCTTGATGATAATGGCAATGAATGAATCACCCAAAATAAACGAGAAGTAGATTGTGAGCTTTACTAAAACACGACTACAAGAGACAAGAGTCGTGTTTTAGTAAAGCTCACAATCTACTTCTCGTTTATTTTGGGTGATTCATTCATTGCCTTTTTAAGCTTTACTGCAGTTCACCTCATTCTTGATGATAATGGCGATGATGACAGTGATGATGATGAATATACAGTAGCTGAGATTCAATGGGAAGAGCGTATAAGCGTCACTTGAAAATGGTGACAAATATATTCAACCAAGTGGTGTGAAAACGTGTGACAGAAAGAGGGTAACAAATTACAACATTACTCCTCTTCGTAACTAATCGTAGTACATTTCTTTATTTTCTTTCTAAATCCTTACTTGCCTTATGTTATTATATAAATTATATAAATAGAATAATTAATTTAATTCCCATCTATTAATGAGGTTGCTTTTCACAGATTTGCCACTTGCGATATTCCATAAGATAGAGTTGAACAAACAATGATACATGATGGCTGTTGCACGAGGAAACACAAGTCGATGATCGAATCAGGACACAGTTCGTTCGGCACTAGCAGGAAGAATCGTGGTTGAGGACGAAGCAGGTGCCTGCATAACTATTTGGTCACTGGAGCTATAAGTATTTCTACTCTTAGATATTTTCTGAGGAGACGGGGTACCCATGGACATGTCCCGAATGTCTTGACGTCGGTTAAGGATGAAAATCATCATTATCATTAAGTGCCATGTCAGTTGGCGTAGGCATTCATGACTCTCCGCAGATCTGGGTCCATGGTGTTCTGGATCAACTCTGCTGTTGATATTCCTCCTTGGAACAGTCCCAGTCCATCCAGCATCATCTCTCTCGGTCTTCCTCTGCCTCTCTTCCCCTCGATCTGTTACGATGTTCCCCAATGCCTCACTTCTCATCACATGACCAAAAAACAGCCGTTTCTCTCTCTCTCTCTCTCTCTCTCTCTCTCTCTCTCTCTCTCTCTCTCTCTCTCTCTCTCTCTCTCTCTCTCTCTCTCTCTCTCTCTCTCTCTTATTGTCGTATCTAATGTTCTAGTGACTAATAATAATTTATTGGGCAATGAAGAGCATTTTATGTGATATTCACAGGCGCAGGAACGTAGCATAATGGGGACAAACTGTGAAGTTAGAACCGCGACTAACCAACTAACTAATGTTCTAGTTTCATTAGCCTCTTTCAGGCAATCGTTGTTAGTTATTTTGGCAGTCCAAGGAAATCGCAACATTCGTTTCAGGAACCATATTTCTGCTGATTCCACGTTCTTCCTAATTTTTCCATTTACATTCCAAGATTCACTGCCATATAGCAACACATGTTCTATATAGCACTTTAGCACCCTCTTCCTTACATTCAATGATAGTGACGTATTGCACAAGATACTCTTCATTTTCGGAAATGCTGATTGTGCTTACCATATTCTGTTCTTAATCTGTGTTGTGCATTTTCGATCTGATGCCCCTAAGTATTTAAAATTATCGACTTGGTTAAGAATTGTCCCTTCTATTTTCATTTCACATTTTGGTGTCTCCTTTTACTTTGATCTCACCATTGTTACTGTTTTCTTGCTATTCAAGGGCAATCCTTTCTTGGAAATCTCTGTTACTACAATGTTGGATAAAAAATTCATTCGTAAAAAGTGCATTCGTAACATCAGTTATTTTGTTAAAAAATTAGAACATTCTTATGACGACATTATGTATCCCCCTCCAGCCCACCAATTGAGCTAATGATGATATACGGAAGAGAATCATGGACAATTAGTAAACAAGTGTGGGATTATGTGGAAGCTGCGGAGATATGGTTTTATAGACGAATGACAAGACTTCCATGGGAGGATAGAAAGAGTAATGAAGACATCTTGAAAGAAGTTAACTCACAAAGAGAACTGGTTTCTCCATCAGAAGAAGACAGTCTATATTCTTTAGGGGTGTCATGAGTAGGAGAAGGCTGGAGTGTGTCGTTACAAAAGGAAAGCTGGAGGGTAGAAGAGGCACAGGGAGATCAAGAAAGAAGATGCTGGGCAGTTTGACATCATGGCGTAGAGGAACATCACTAACAGAAATTATTGGCAACACGCGAGAAAGAAGGCTTTTGACAGATATGATAACCAATGCCACACGGCATGGACTATAAAAAGAAGACCTATATCAATGTATGTAATCTTCAGTTGACATATGCGTCTTTGTGCACGACTATTTCTCCCATCTGAAACAAGAAAACTTCACAAAATATGGCCGATCTCTTGTGCATGCACTCCCACTCAGAGATTTAATTTAATTCTTTGTTTCTACTTCCTTCATTGATGCTTTACTTTTCATGGCGTTACTGTGGAAAAGGCAAAGTTCACCATTAAGTTTTTCAAAATAATGCATTACTTTGGTGAATTTAATCACAGAAGCCACAAACAATATGTTGCACGATTTCTTGCCTGACATATTTCGCTGCATCACGTCAGGTGCATACTGCAGAGCTATATATCATATGAAATGAATAATACTTTGGATGTTTTATGCAAACAGAAAGAGTTCATGCTAAATTTGAAAGAACCGCGAGGATAACAGTTGGTCTACGTTTGAAAAATACCTCTGACTATGCGTTTTAATTGTTTCAGCTAAAGTATTATTAATTTATTCACTTCATATGATATATACAAAGGCTTAGGACATATTCTGCCCTACCACGACGTTCAGTCTTCAGGTTGAATTGTCTCGCACCAAGGTTAGGCTTGTGCCCTCCCAACTGCGCTCCTTCGCCCGAAACCGTTGGTACAGTGTGGGGTATCGGGTTTGGCCTATAATCGAAGCTTCTTTTTTGTTTGCACATCCTTTACATGGCATTGCAGTCAATACCAGCATTTTTCAGTTGCTGTTGATGTCTTGGCAAGTTTTACGTTCACTAGTTTGACATTGCTTTCTGAACGACCAGGTCACATACTTCCGTAAGTAAGCACGCGACGCAATCCGCTGCAGAATCTCGCGCAGCTGTGTTTCATACAAGAGTATACGGGATTGCGAACAAAGTCCTTAATCCCTAGGCCAGGGAGTCCGGCTAATCGAAGTTTCAACAGGCAGATAATTAGAGCATTGTTTTGCTGATACGACAGCTTCTGCAGCAGATGTATTGGTGTTACATATCCTCTGAAGTAAAGTAGACAGGCAGAGAGAGAGAGAGAGAGAGAGAGAGAGAGAGAGAGAGAGAGAGAGAGATAGAGAGAGAGAGAGAGAGAGAGAGAGAGAGAGAGAGAGAGAGAGAGAGAGAGAGAGAGAGAGATCATGCTGCATGGCCAATTCATGGTCTGTACAATTCAGCCCAGGTCTTTTGCTATAGAGAAGTGTAGCTGTCGTGCCTATTTTTGAAGCACAATGTAACAAACTATCGTCTGTCAAGACGGCAATGTGAAAATCAATGATATATAACTCTGATGAGATGCAGCGGAATTTGCCAGGCATGAAATCTCACTGTTTGTGGCTTCTGTATCACTGACTCACTCACTCGCTCGCTCACTCACTCACTCACTAATTAAATCATTATCTCACTCACTCACTCACTAACTAACTAAATCGTTATCTAACTCACCCACTCACTCACTCACTCGCTCGCTCACTCACTCACTCACTCACCCACTAACTAACTAACTAACTAACTAACTAACTAACTAACTAACTAAATAACTAACTAACTAAATCTTTATCTAACCCACTCACTCACTCACTAGCTAACTAATTAATTAACTAACTCGTTATCTAACAAACAAAATAACTAACTAAACAGTTATCTAACAAACTAACTTATTAACTAAACAGTTATCTAACAAACAATGTAACTAACTAAACAGTTATCTAACAAATTAAGTTACTAATTGGTAAAATTAGAGAGCATACAGAACGAAGCTATGCGGGTCATTCTGGGATGCACCAGAGACACCCCAGTAGTGTGTATGCGTTACATCCTTGGTTTGCCGACTGTTGCTGGTAGGCTCAAGGTGATGCAGGCGAAGGCATACATCAGAGTTGTTGCTGACACAGATCACCCGTTGCATGAGGCGCTAGACGCAGTTAAGGGTCAGCAACTGATAAGAGGGAAATCATGGATGGCTCAGGCGGAGGATACGATCAGACAGGTGTGCATCTTGGAGAACATTAGGCGAGGAGAGGAGTGGGTCAGAGTGCCAGCGGAGCAGTCAGACGTGTGCAAAGGTATAATCACATTGAGCCGGGAGTGCAGGGAGTGGCCAGCAGGGGCCACGGAAGTGGAAATCCAGCAATTAATTCAGGATAATGCTCACCCAGGTGATGTGATTATATACACAGATGGTTCGATGTTGAGAGGCAGGAAAAGTGCCTGGATGTTCTTAGCAAAAGCTAATGGTCGCCGTTTGGTGCAGGAGAGCCTGGCATATGATACCACAACATCTAGCTTAAGAATGGAGGTGGAGGCGGTCAGTGCAGCTTTCCGCTGGATGTAGAATACGATACACACACACATCGTGATTGTAACTGACTCAGAAAGCATGCTGAGTAGGATGAGGACAGGCAAGCTTCGTGCAGAGTGGCTTGCTTCGCTTCGGAAGTCACGAGTCACAAGCATCGTCTGGATCTTTTCTCCGGGGCATGCTGGTGTGCTGGGGAAAGAACAGGCGGACAGATTGACTGGCTCTGCAAAACTTAGTGGAGTATTGATGCATGATAAGGCAGACGTGGTTGCGGCCTTGTGGGAGCACGTGTACACCTCGGAGAAGCAAGTGGATCACTATGGTCTGGCAAGAATGCGACAACGAAGGGTGACGAGGGGATCTGGCCGACGATCGACGCTCAGAGGAAAGGCGAGACGGACATATAATCAGATTTCTACTGGTACTATTAGTGTTGGAACTCTTCGCTGGCTGCTGAGTATGGGGACGGAGCGCTTATGGGAATGCCCCGAATGCTGTGATGTCGGTTCCTAAATCAATCAATCAATCAATCAATCAATCAATCAATCAATCAATCATTCAGTTACTAACTAAACAATTATCTAACAAACAAAATAACTAATTAAACAGTTATCTAACAAACTAACTTACTAACTAAACAGTTATCTAACTAACTAACCAACTTACTAACTCACTAATTAATATAAGCACTTTGGAATCTTAAGCACAGGCAGGTCGTGTTTCCTGCACAGGTTTTTAAGTATTTCATTGTCAACAAACGGCAACCGAATGGCAAACTCATTCATTCATTCAGTAGCATGTACTTTTCAGAACCTCGCACCCATAACAACCTACCAGAAAACTTCTTGGTCATAAGCAAGACGACCCGCGTCCGATACTCCCTCTGGATATCACCCGCAACATCCTGCACCCATCTTCTCTTTGGCCTTCCTCTTCCTCTCTTCCCAGGCATATCAATCAATAATGCGCCATGCCGGAAAGCGTGGGCGGTCATGACTCGCCATTTCACTCATCACCAGCGTCGTGTATCAACTCGTCCATGCCATGTGGCCAAGCTATCTAGGTATTTTCCTTTCGGTCTTCCTCTTGGTCTGTTCCGTTCGATTTTGCTAGTTGTCACTAAGTTCTCCAATCCATTTCTTCTCATAACATGTCCAAAAAATGTTGACAGTCTGCGTCTAATATCTCTAATCAATTTAAGATTTTCATTTGTCTCCTGTAGTACCTGGTCGTTGGTTTTTCTGTCTGTCCATGGTATTCTTTGCATTTTCCTCAGAAACCACATTTCTGCAGCCATCAGATCTTTTTCAGCTTGACTGCACATTTTCCAAGTTTCACATCCATACAAAAGAACAGAATCTATGTATCCCCTCAACATTCTTTATCTCGTTTCAATTGACATCTTTTATTTAGTCAGAATGTTTTTCATCTTGCTAAAGGCTACTTTCGCCATGGCGATTCTTGTTCTAATCTCTTCAAGGCATCTCCTATTAGATGTTATGACTGTTCCGAGATAATTGTACCGATTCACTTGTTGAAGAATATTCCTATTTACTTGTATATTACATTGTGGTACTACGTTCTTCCTAGTGACGACCATAACCTGTGTCTTCTTACAATTTAATTCTAACCCCAGCTGCTCATTGTGTACAACAACTGCGTCTACTAATTGTTGTAGATCTTGTGCATTGTCTGCAAACAATACTGCATCATCTGCATATCTAATGTTATTGATGCTTCGTCCTCCAATGCTGATTCCATTTATATCTTCTACTTTCTTGAAAATATTTTCACTGTATAGGGAAACAAATATCTGGAGACATTACAGATCCCTGCGTAACACCTCTCTTAATAGGTTGATATTGTCCCACTTCATTATCAATCTTATGGCAGCTTGTTGTTTCCAATATTTGTTTTTTATAAGTCTAATGTCTTTCCCATCAATTTGTAGATCTACAAGCATATCTACCATGTTGACGTGTCTAACTCTATCAAAAGCCTTTGTGTAGTCAATAAAGCAAAGATGTATATCCTTGTTTACTTCTATAGCAAGTTCAATAACTGTTCGCAGCATATACACAGCATTTACTGTACCCTTTCCTTCTACAAACTCACAGTGTTCTTCCCCTATTTCAGGTTGTATTTTCTTCTTCACTCTTTGCATGATAATTCGTAGCAAAATCTTTGTGATGTGGCTCATTATACTAATTGTTCTATGTTGATCACATTCCAAGGTTCCTGATTTCTTTGGGATTGCAATAAATATAGAGTTACACAATTCAGAAGGTATATCTCCAGTATCATATAATGTGTTCAGCAGTCTGGTGACTTGATCTAGTCCAAATTCTTCTAAAGCTTTAATCATTTCTGTTGTGGTGTTATCTGCACCGGGGGTCTTGCCAGATTTCATATGCTTAAGAACATTTCGAACCTCCATCTTCAAAATTGGCGGCCCTTCATTATTAAATCTAATATCATACTGTTCCTCTCTGTTATCATTATAAAGGTTTTTCACATAATCTATCCATACATGTAGAATCTTATCTTTTTCTATTATGATTTTGCCTTCTTTAGTTTTTGGACAGCCTGTTGATGTACTTGTTCTTTTATTAGTAAGTTCCTGAATTCTTTTGTGCACTAATTTGGTATTTTGACTGTTGTGTTGGTTTTCAATGTCTAAGCACTTTTCCTCAAGCCATGCTTCTTTTGCCTCCTTATATAATATTCTGACTTGTCTGTGAATTTCTTCATATTTGGCAGGATTATTTTTGTTGAGTCTTCTTGTTTCCATTAGGTGTAAAATTTCTTCTGTCATCCATTTCTTACGACCCACCTTCTTTAATTTTGGAATAGTTGTTTCTGCAGCCAAACTGATTGAATTCTTCAACATTTCCCATTGATCATCCTCATCCTGGAATAATATCTCTAGATCAGATAATACATCAAATCTGCTCTGTACTTCTATGTTGAATTTGTTTTGTATTTCCTTGTCATTACTCAATGTACACAAATCATATTTAGTGTTTCCTGTTATATATTTGACTTTCTTCAACGTTAACCTTAGTGTTCCTGTAAGTAGTCTGTGGTCACTATAACAATCAGCACTGGGAACTGTTTTTGCTATTGTTGGTGCTTTTCTAAATCTTCTGCTTATCAGAATGTACTCAATCTGGTTTCTGATCCTGCTATCAGGACTCCTCCATGTCCATAATCTTCTAAGGTGTTGCTTAAACCAGGTGTTTCCTACAATCATTTCCTGTTCTTTTGCCCACTATACGAGTCTGTATCCTCTTTCATTTCTCTCTCCTAAACCATAGTTTCCTACTGTGTATCTATCACCTTGATTTCCTACTTTTGCATTGAAGTCTCCTATTATGATGTTTATTTCTGAATTTTTACATTTCTTTAAGGCAGACTCTATGTCCTTATAATATTCCGCTACACTATCTTCACTGGATTCTCCTGTTGGGACATATACTTGAATAACATTTATGCTAAATGGTCTGCCACTCAATTTAACTAGTAGAAATCTGTCCGACACGGTCCAATATCCTTGAACAGATTTTGATGTTTTCCGGTCCAAAATAATAGCCACTCCCCTTTGTCGATCTCACCTCCAGAATAAATAATCTTAAAATCTTCATCTATCTTGATGCCTTCTCCTGTCCATCTCGTTTCACACATTCTTAGAATATTAATTTTGTTTCTCTTTCTATTTCTTGTTTTATGGTCTTTAATTTTTCGTCGTCGTTTAACGTTCTAACGTTCCATGTTGCTAATTTTAATGTCTCTGTTCTTGTCTTGCTGATCAGTGTTAAGGCGAACCCAGGAATATACCCCTAAATTATTGTTCTCTCCAAACTTTCATGACGTTCACGTGACCAAAATATTTCAAATTTCTTTGTTTTATCGACTTTAATAGAATGAAAACTACTGAACTAATATGCATAGTACATCACAAACAGCCAATAAATGCTGGGGCTAACTGCAAAGTCCTGTAAAGGGCATGCCACTAACTTTGACTCTTAACATAAATGTAACAACCGCCTGGGACAACAACAAAAACGTCCATGAACATTCTATCATATTCTGATGCGGCCAACCACCACGAGGGGAATTGGTTCAGTCTACAGCGAGTTGCATTGATTACCTCCATGCCCTGCTGGTAAAGTATATCAGCCATATTTCGTACTTACTCAACAGCATGATGTCCAGACACGACGCAGATGAACACGAACACCGCTATGAAGTTGTACATGAAACTTGGGATTTGAACTGCAAGCTTCGGTTGAAATTATGAAAAGGCAATATTTGAGGTTAAGGGAGCACTCATGAATGAAGAGTCTGTTTGCTTCACATTAAACCAATCACTTCCATGCATACAATCTTTCTGGCTCATCTCGCACCAATAATTCAGCTTAAACATAGTTTGCTTATGCTGAGGTAAGGGGTTAAAATCCCTACACCGGACAGTTGGACTAAAATGTTGACTTCGCGTCCTTGACTCGGGGAAGCAAATTACAAGTACCTCTGAAGTCTGAGTTGGTTCGTCTGATGACGAGGGGCAATGGTAATAGGGAAATCTAATCCACATGCAAAATTCAGTCAAGTGAGTGCAAAACCAAAACAAAAAACTAAATAAATACAAATGAACAAACGAAAAATATTCAGCCTTTCTCAACTCCAGCCAATCATTATGTCTTTTTAATTTCCAACCAATCAGCCTGTCTGATTATTTCCCTTTTGTTTTTCTTTCTATTTAATCAACCAACCAATCACCTAACCAATTAGCTTGCCAGTATGTTTCACCTCCAAGTAATCAATTTGTCCGTTCCATCTCCAACCAGTTGGACGTTATCTCTGCATTTTCACCTATAACCATTCAATATGGCCGTCGTATCTTCAATTAATCAGTAAATACGTTTCGCCTTCAGTCGAACGCCCTGTTTCTGTCCTAGTCAATCGCTCGTTTGCCTCACTTCAAACCAACTGAACGACCAACCATTCAACTAATGAATCAACTAACCAATCAACCAACCAAGAAACCACCAACCAATCAACAACACATTTACGCTTATGAATTAATGCGTTTACTCGCTTTCAACAAATTAGCATATATGTTTCAAACCAATCCATCAACTCGTCCTCCTGTCCATCAGCCAACCAACTAATCAGTCATTCAAACAACTAAACAATCAACTAATGCATTTATGTATCTATCACACCTTCAGTCAATTAGTATCTCTGTTTCAAACCAACCAATTAACCGCCTGTTCTTGAATCGATCAATCACCTATCGAGGAACTCAACTAATCAATCAGTCAATCCCTTTCATCTCCAACCAATCATTCTGCCTGTTTCACTTTAACCAATGTAATCCATTCGACCTGTCTCTCCATCAATCACTTGCCATACCGATAAGCGTGGGCGGTCATGTTCTACCATCTCACTCGGTCACCAGAGTCGTGGATCAGCTCCGTGTTCCTGTCTCGACCGTGCCACGTGGCCAAGTCATCCAAGTATTTACTTCTCGGTCGTCCCCTTGGTCTCTTCCCTTCGATCTTGCCAGTTGTCGCCAAGTTCTCCAAGTTATTTCTTCTCATAACATGCCCAAAAAGTTTTGACTGTCTACGTCAGTGTTTTCCAACCTTTTTTGTGCTATGCCCCACCTAAGCCTTTCTAAAATTCTTATGCCTCGCCCCCCTAAAATATACATTATTTTTAATATTCAAAAATTGAAATGTTCACTAAAGAAACTTGAATGATAGGTTTTAGGAAGAAATCACTAGGAAATTATTGAGCAAACACAGTAAGTAAATTTTCAAAACATATAATGGAGAAGTGAAATTCAAGTACAAAATAATTTTAATGAAAGATTTTTCTATATTATTTTAATTATTAGTAATTATTTATTATTTAAATTTAGTGAGATCCTTGCGCTTGATGCTTGCTGCAAAGAGATTTTATGTCAGGTTCCAATTTAGTTAACTTCAGTCTCAAGTCTGCCCGTTTTGTTATATCCAGCCGATTTCTTCCATTTTCAAATTGCCCCCCTTAACAATCGAATTGCCCCCCTGTGGGGCGTGGGCCCCACGTTGGGAAACACTGGTCTACGTCTAATGACTCTAATCCGTTTACGATCTTCATTAGTTTCTTGAAAAACTTGTTCATTGGTTTTTCTGTCTGCCCATAGTATTATTTGCATTTTTCTTAGAAACTACATTTCCACAGCCATCAGCTGTTTTTCAGCTTGACTGCTTATTGTCCAGGCTTCACATCCATACAAAAGTATAGGTTCTATGTAGAACTTCAACACTCTTTTTATCGTTTCAATTGATATCCTTTTATTGGTCAGTATGTTTTTCATCTTGCAAACGGCTACCTTCGCAATGGCAATTCTTGTTCTAATCTCTTCAAGGCATCTCCCATCAGATGTTATGACTGTGCCGAGATAACTGTATCGATTCACTTGCTTAAGAATATGCCCATTTACTCGTATATCACATTGTGGTACTTCCTTCTTCCCAGTGACGACCATAATCTGTGTCTTCTGAATATTCAGTTCTAACCCTAGTTGTTCCTGTCTCTACTCACCCCCAAAAACTCCATAAAGTCAAAGACCTGTTTGACCATTTCGCTGACAAGAGTAATGCAGAAAACCCCAATGGCGTACACAGTTACAGCGGTGGTCGGCCGATCCAGCACGCTCGTCACATCAGACACCCACTGTTTGAATTTATGTGTAGAACCTGAACAGAAAAATGATCTGAAGTGTTGTAATAATATGGCTTGTGGAAGGTGTGTAATAATATGGCTTGTATACGTGCTGTAATAATATGGCTCATATAAGTGCTGTAATAATATGGCTTGCAGAAGTGCTGTAATAATATGGCTTGTAGAAATTCTGTAATAATATGGCTTGTAGAAGTACTGTAATAATATGGCTTGTAAAAGTGTTACAATAATATGGCTTGTATACGTGCTGTAATAATATGGCTTGTGGAAGGTGTGTAATAATATGGCTTGTATACGTGCTGTAATAATATGGCTCATATAAGTGCTGTAATAATATGGCTTGTAGAAGTGCTGTAATAATATGGCTTGTAAAAGTGTTACAATAATATGGCTTGTATACGTGCTGTAATAATATGGCTTGTATACGTGCTGTAATAATGTGGCTTGTAGAAGTTCTGTAATAATATGGCTTGTAGAAGTACTGTAATAATATGGCTTGTAGAAGTTCTGTAATAATATGGCTTGTAGAAGTACTGTAATAATATGGCTTGTATACGTGCTGTAATAATGTGGCTTGTAGAAGTTCTGTAATAATATGGCTTGTAGAAGTACTGTAATGATCTGGCTTGTAGAAGTGTTACAATAATATGACGTGCTGTAATAATGTGGCTTGTAGAAGTTCTGTAATAATATGGCTTATAGAAGTGCAATAATAATATGGCCAGTAGAAGTGCTTTAATAATATGGCTTGTAGAAGTGCTGTAACAATATGGCTTGCAGAAATGTTGTAATAATGTGATTGGTAGAAATGCAGTAACTATATGGCTTGTAGAAGTGCTGTAACACGAGTAGTAGTGCTGTAGTAGAAGTGCTGTAATAATATGGGTTGCAGTAGTGCTGTAATACTATGGGTTGTACTAGTACTGTCATAAAACGAAGCTTGTCAGTCGGTACGATGGTCATGTGCTCGAATCGCAATTGAGATTCACTTTTATAAATGTGGACTGGCCTTCCAAGTCTACCAAGCCTAACATGGGTACCGGAAAATGATTAGGGAGTGACAGCGGTCGGGGTGTCATTGATCACACAATCCAGGGAGTGACAGCGGCCGGCGTAACATTGATCACACAACCCAGGGTGTGACAGTGGCCGGCGTGACATTGATCACACAACCCAGGGAGTGACAGTGGCCGGGGTGACATTGATCACACAACCCAGGGAGTGACAGTGGCAGGCGTGACATTGATCACACAACCCAGGGAATGACAGTGGCCGGCGTGACATTGATCACACAACCCAGGGAATGACAGTAGCCGGCGTGACATTGATCACACAACCCAGGGAATGACAGTGGCCGGCGTGACATTGATCACACAACCCAGGGAATGACAGTGGCCGGCGTGACATTGATCACACAACCCTGGGAGTTACAGTGGCCGGCGTGACATTGATCACACAACCCAGGGAGTGACAGTGGCCGGCGTGACATTGATCACACAACCCAGGGAATGACAGTGACCGGCGTGACATTGATCACACAACCCAGGGAATGACAGTGGCCATCGTGACATTGATCACACCACCCAGGGAGTGACAGTGGCCGGCGTGACATTGATCACACAACCCAGGGAATGACAGTGGCCGGCGTGATATTGATCACACAACCCAGGGAGTGACAGTGGCCGGCGTGACATTGATCACACAACCCAGGGAGTGACAGTGGCCGGCGTGACATTGATCACACAACCCAGGGAGTGACAGTGGCCGGCGTAACATTGATCACACAACGCAGGGAATGACAGTGGCTGCGTAACATTGATCACACAACGCAGGGAGTGACAGTGGCCGGCGTGACATTGATCACACAACCCAGGGAGTGACAGTGGTCGGGGTGACATTGTTCACACAACCGAGGGAATGACAGTGGCCGGCGTGACATTGATCACACAACCCAGGGAATGACAGTGGCCGGCGTGACATTGATCACACAACTTGGAGTGACAGTGACCTGCGTGACATTGATCACACAACGCAGGGAGTGACAGTGGTCGGGGTGACATTGATCACACAACGCAGGGAGTGACAGTGTCCGGCGTAAGATTGATCACACAACCCAGGGAGTGACAGTGGTCGGCGTGACATTGATCACACAACCCAGGGAGTGACAGTGGCCGGCGTGACATTGATCACACAACCCAGGGAGTGACAGTGGCCGGCGTGACATTGATCACACAACCCAGGGAGTGACAGTGGCCGGCGTGACATTGATCACACAACCCAGGGAGTGACAGTGGCCGACGTGACATTGACCACACAACCCAGGGAGTGACAGTGGCCGGCGTGACATTGATCACACAACCCAGGGAGTGACAGTGGCCGGCGTGACATTGATCACACAACCCAATGAATGACAGTGGTCGGGGTGACATTGATCACACAACCCAGGGAATGACAGTGGCCGGCGTGACATTGATCACACAACCCAGGGAGTGACAGTGGCCGGCGTGTCATTGATCACACAACCCAGGGAGTGACAGTGGCCGGCGTGACATTGATCACACAACCCATGGAATGTCAGTGGCCGGCGTGACATTGATCACACAACGCAGGGAATGACAGAGGCCGGCGTGACATTGATCACACAACCCAGGGAATGACAGTGGCCGGCGTGACATTGATCACACAACCCAGGGAATGACAGTGGCCGGCGTGACATTGATCCCACAACCCAGGGAATGACAGCGGCCGGCGTAACATTGATCACACAACGCAGGGAATGACAGTGGCCGGCGTGACATTGATCACACAACCCATGGAATGTCAGTGGCCGGCGTGACATTGATCACACAACGCAGGGAATGACAGTGGCTGGCGTGACATTGATCACACAACCCAGGGAGTGACAGTGACCGGCGTGACATTGTTCACACAACTTGGAGTGACAGTGGCCGTCGTGACATTGATCACACAACCCAGGGAATGACAGTGGCCGGCGTGACATTGATCACACAACCCAGGGAGTGACAGTGGCCGGCGTGACATTGATCACACAACCCAGGGAGTGAAAGTGACCGGCGTGACATTGTTCACACAACTTGGAGTGACAGTGGCCGGCGTGACATTGATCACACAACCCAGGGAGTGACAGTGACCGGCGTAACATTGTTCACACAACTTGGAGTGACAGTGGCCGGCGTGACATTGATCACACAACCCAGGGAATGACAGTGGCCGGCGTGACATTGATCACACAACCCAGGCAATGACAGTGGCCAGCGTGACATTGATCACACAACCCAGGGAATGACAGTGGCCAGCGTGACATTGATCACACAACCCAGGCAATGACAGTGGCCGGCGTGACATTGATCACACAACCCAGGCAATGACAGTGGCCGGCGTGACATTGATCACACAACGCACGGAATGACAGTGGCCGGCGTAACATTGATCACACAACGCAGGGAGTGACAGGGGCCGGCGTGACATTGATCACACAACCCAGGGAGTGACAGTGGCCGGCGTGACATTGATCACACAACCCAGGGAGTGACAGTGACCGGCGTGACATTGTTCACACAACTTGGAGTTACAGTGGCCGGCGTGACATTGATCACACAACCCAGGGAATGACAGCGACCGGCGTGACATTGATCACACAACCCAGGGAATGACAGCGGCCGGCGTGACATTGATCACACAACCCAGGGAGTGACAGTGACCGGCGTGACATTGTTCACATAACTTGGAGTGACAGTGACCGGCGCGACATTGTTCACACAACTTGAAGTGACAGTAGCCGGCGTGACATTGATCACACAACCCAGGGAGTGACAGTGGCCGGCGTGACATTGTTCACACAACTTGGAGTGACAGTGGCCGGCGTGGCATTGATCACACAACCCAGGGAGTGACAGTGGCCGGCGTGACATTGATCACACAACCCAGGGAGTGACAGCGGGCGGCTTGACATTGATCACACAACCCATGTAATGACAGTGGCCGGCGTGACATTGATCACACAACCCATGTAATGACAGTGGCCGGCGTGACATTGATATCACAACCCAGGGAGTGGCAGTGACCGGCGTGACAATGATCACACAACTCAGGGAGTGACAGTGGCAGGCGTGACATTGATCACACAACCCAGGGAATGACAGCGACCGGCGTGACATTGATCACACAACCCAGGGAATGACAGCGGCCGGCGTGACATTGATCACACAACCCAGGGAGTGACAGTGACCGGCGTGACATTGTTCACACAAGTTGGAGTGACAGTGACCGGCGCGACATTGTTCACACAACTTGAAGTGACAGTAGCCGGCGTGACATTGATCACACAACCCAGGGAGTGACAGTGGCCGGCGTGACATTGTTCACACAACTTGGAGTGACAGTGGCCGGCGTGGCATTGATCACACAACCCAGGGAGTGACAGTGGCCGGCGTGACATTGATCACACAACCCAGGGAGTGACAGCGGGCGGCTTGACATTGATCACACAACCCATGTAATGACAGTGGCCGGCGTGACATTGATCACACAACCCATGTAATGACAGTGGCCGGCGTGACATTGATATCACAACCCAGGGAGTGACAGTGGTCGGGGTGACATTGATCACACAACCCAGGGAGTGACAGTGACCGGCGTGACATTGATCACACAACCCAGGGAGTGGCAGTGACCGGCGTGACAATGATCACACAACTCAGGGAGTGACAGTGGCAGACGTGACATTGATCACACAACCCAGGGAGTGACAGCGCGCGGCTTGACATTGATCACACAACCCATGTAATAGAAGTGGCAGGCGTGACATTGATCACAACACAGGGAGTGACAGCGACCGGCGTGACTTTGATCACACAAATCAGGGAGTGAAAGCGGTCGGGGTGACATAGATCACACAACCCAGGGAATGACTGCGGTCGGGGTGACATTGATCACACAACCCAGGGAGTGACAGCGGCCGGCGTGACTTTGGTCACACAAACCAGGGAGTGACAGCGGCCTGCGTGACTTTGGTCACACAAACCAGGGAGTGACAGCGGCCTGCGTGACATTGTTGACACAACCCAGAGAGTGACAGCGGCCGGCGTGACTTTGGTCACACAAATCAGGGAGTGACATCGGCCGGCGTGACATTGATCACACAACCCAGGGAGTGACAGCGGTCGGCGTGACATTGATCACACAACCCAGGGAATGACTGCGGTCGGGGTGACATTGATCACACAACTCAGATAATGACAGCGGTCGGGGTGACATTTATCACACAACCCAGGGAGTGACAGCGGCCGGGGTGACATTGATCACACAACCCAGGGAGTGACAGAGACCGGCGTGACTTTGGTCAAACAAACCAGGGAGTGACAGCGGCCTGCGTGACATTGTTCACACAACCTAGGGAGTGACAGCGGCCGGCGTGACTTTGGTCACACAAATCAGGGAGTGACAGCGGCCGTCGTGACATTGATCACACCACCCAGGGAATGACAGCGGTCGGGGTTACATTGATCACACAACCCAGGGAATGACAGCGGTCGGGGTGACATTGATCACACAACCCAGGGAATGACTGCGGTCGGCGTGACATTTATCACACAACCCAGGGAGTGACATCGACCGGCGTGACACTGATCACACAACCCAGGGAGTGACAGCGACCGGCGTGACATTGATCACACAACCCAGGGAGTGACAGTGGCCGTCGTGACATTGATCACACAACCCAGGGAGTGACAGCGGTCGGGGTGACATTGATCACACAACCCAGGGAGTGACAGCGTTCGGCGTGACATTGATCACACAACCCAGGGAGTGACAGCGGTCGGGGTGACACTGATCACACAACCCAGGGAGTGACAGCGGTCGGCGTGACATTGATCACACAACCCAGGGAGTGACAGCGACCGGCGTGACTTTGGTCACACAACCCAGGGAGTGACAGCGGCCGGCGTGACATTAATCACACAACCCAGGGAATGACAGCGGTTGGGGTGACATTGATCACACAACCCAGGGAGTGACAGCGACCGGCGTGACTTTGGTCACACAACCCAAGGAGTGACAGCCGCCGGCGTGACATTAATCACACAACCCAGGGAGTGACAGCCGCCGGCATGACATTAATCACACAACCCAGGGAGTGACAGCGGCCGGCGTGACATTGATCACATAACCCAGGAGGTATAGATTGTACTATGAAATATGGCAAGACAAGTTAGCACAGAGCCCTTTATGTACCGTTTCGTATTTGGCATATGGTGCTAGACGCATATTTGTATAGATCAGTCTGTACCCGAGTATGGCGATATATCGCACAAAAAAAGTGGAAGAGTTTCTGTTGTGAAGGATCACTTGTAATGCACTTATATATCACCATAAGTGAAACAGTCCCCTCTCATAGAACATACAAGTAGAATCTCGACACAGTACACAAACTCCATATCACCATGGAAGCTGAAAAACGTATATACCAGAATCACACACGCATAAGTCTGTTTCTTTTCGCATATCATATTACAGGACATCGCTGTCAACATCAGCATTTCACCGCTGTTGTTGATTTCGTGGCAAGATTACGCATAGTAGTTTGCAATTGCTTTCTGAGCGGCCAGCTCACATATCCCGTAAGTAACGGTCGCGGCGAGAACCGCTACCGATTCTCGCGCAGATGCGTTTTCTCACGTGGATAAACGGGATTATGGAGAGAGTCGCGTTTATTTCTAGTTGCAAATGGAGCCCGTACAACGGCTCATTCGTCCTCTTATTTTATTATTGGCAACTGCTAGTGGCCCTCTCCGTGGCGAAGGACTTAGGGAGCAAGTCGTAATCCCGCATACCTGCGTTCCAAACACAGCTGCGGGCAATTTGACAGCAGAATGCCTTGCGTTGGTTTTTGTTTACGAAATGGTATTGGTGTTGGTCGTTCAAAAAGCAATGGCAAACTAGTGAACGGAAACTTGCCAAGAGATCACAACAGCAAAATATGCCGTTGTTGACTGAGACGTCATGTAAAGGATATGCAACTCGCTTTTTAACTGCCGGGGAGGGGTGGGGGGGGGGGGGGGGGGGTGGGGGGGGGGGAGGGATAAAACAACGTTTGCGACCAGTGTTGCCATTTTGACGTTTTTCGCACCAAAATTAGTGCTTTTTCAAATAATTTAGTGCAAAAATGTTGCATTTAGCGGGGCCGAGGGAATTTGGTGCTTCACAATTTTGTGTGTGTGTGAGTGTGTGTGTGGGGGGGGGGGGGGTGCTTTTTGGTGCTTTTTTGGGGGTGGGTAAAGATTACTTTAAAAATCATTTTGAGCACACTGAAAAGCCGAATTTGAACTGAAGCGAGGGAGTAAAATAGTCTTAGTACATAACCGCGCAATATTCAAGTAATTTAACTCCCTTACTATGATTTAGTTGAAATGAGTGACTGATACGCGCAGGCAATATGCAATGTGCTAAAAGATTGTTTAAACAAGAATGGACTTGAGTTGCAAAGACTAGTTGCTCTGGGCACTGACAATGCATCTGTCATGACAGGTGTAAACAATGGAGTATATTCAAAATTAAAATCCGAAGTTCCTCATCTGGTACTAGCTAGGTGTGTATGTCATTCACTTCAGTTGGCAGTGTCACAGGCTGCAGCTGCTTGTCTGTCCAGGAACATAGAGTTCATAATTCCACCCATCCATCATGTTCCATGCCGGTAACCGTGGGCGGTCATGTTCTGCCATCTCACTCTATCACCAGAGTCGTGGATCAGCTCCATGTTTCTGTCTCGACCATGCCACAAGGCCAAGCCATCCAGGTACTTGCTTCTAGGTCTTCCCCTTGGTCTGTTCCCCTCGATCTTACCAGTTGTCACCAAGTTCTCCAGATCATTTCTTCTCATAACATGCCCAAAAAATTGTGACTGTCTACGTCTAATGTCTCTAATCAGTTTACGATCTTCAAGTGTTTCTTGAAGAACTTGTTCATTGGTCTTTCTGGCTGTCCATGGTATTCTTTGCATTTTTCTCAGAAACCACATTTCTACAGCCATCAGATATTTTTCAGCCTGACTGCCCATTGTCCAGTCTTCACATCCATATAAGAGTACAGGTTTTATGTAGCATCTCAACACTCTTTTTCTCGTTTCAATTGACATCTTTTTTTTTGGTCAGTATGTTTTTCATCTTGCTAAAGGCTACTTTTGCCATGGCGATTCTTGTTCTAATCTCTTCAAGGCATCTCCCATCAGATGTTATTACTGTTCCGAGATAATTGTACCTATTCACTTGTTGAAGAATATTCCCATTTACTTGTATATTACATTGTTTTATTTCGTTCTTCCTAGTGACGACCATAATCTGTGTCTTGTTACAATTTAATTCTAACCCTAGTTGTTCACTGTGTGTAACAACCGCATCTACTAAATTTTGCAGGTCCTGTTCATTGTCTGCAATCAAGACTGTATCATCTGCATATCTGATGTTATTGATGCATCTTCCCCAATATTGATTCCTTCCATATCTTCAATATTTCTGAAAATACTTTCACTGTACAGGGAAAACAGATCTGGAGACATTACACATCTCTCTCACACCTCTCTTAATAGGCTGATATTGGCTTACTTCATTATCAACTCTTATGACAGATTGTTGTTTCCAATATATGTTTTTTACAAGTCTAAGGTCTTTTCTATCAATCTGTAGATCGTCAAGCAACCTTATCATGTTGACATGTCTCACTCTATCGAAAGCCTTTGTGTAGTCAATAAAGCAAAGGTGTAGATCTTTGTTTACTTCTATAGAACGTTCGATTACGGTTCTCAGTATATACACAGCATTTACTGTACCCTTGCCTTTTACAAAGCCACATTGTTCTTCTCCTATTTCAGGTTGTATTTTCCTCCTAACTCTTTGCATGATAATTCTTAGCAAAATCTTCGTGATGTGACTCATTATACCAGTTGTTCGATGTTGATCACATTCCAAGGCTCCGGATTTCTTTGGGATTGCAATAAATACAGAATTACACAACTCCTGAGTTATATTTCCAGTACCATATATTGTATTAAGCAGACTGGTAACTTTATCTATTCCATATTCTTCTAAAGCATTAATCATTTCTGTTGTGACGCTGTCTGATCCGGGGGTCTTGCCAGATTTCATATGGTTAAGAGCATTCTGAACCTCCATCTTCAAAATTTCTGGTCCTTCATTATTATTTTGAACATCGTACTGTTCGTCTCTGTTATCGTCATAAAGGTTTTTCACGTAATCTGACCATATATGTAAGATCTGATCTTTTTCTATTATGACTCTCCCATCTTTTGTCTTTAGGCAGCCTGCTGATGTACTTGTTAATTGATTAGTAAGCTCCTGAATTCTTTTGTGCATTAGTTTCGCATTTTTATTGTTGTGTTGTTCTTCAATTTCTCTGCAATTTTTCTCAAGCCATGTTTCTTTTGTATCCTTACATAAGTTTCTGACTTTTCTGTGAATTTCTTCATATTTGGCAGGATTATTATTGTTCTGTCTTCTTGTTTCCATTAGTTGTAAAATGTCTTCAGTCATCCATGTCTTACGGCCCACTTTCTTTACTTTTGGAATAGTTTTTTCTGCTGCACAACTACACCCTGAACTAAGATCTCTAGATCAGACAATAAATGAAATTTGTTCTTTACTTCTATGTTAAAATTATCTTGTATTTCTTTGTCAGTTTTCAATTTGCACAAGTCATATTTAGGGTTTCCTGCTGTACACTTGACTTTCTTTAACTTTACCCTCAATGTGCCTATAAGTAATCTGTGATCACTGTAACAGTCTGCATTTGGAACTGTTTGTACGACTGTTAGCGCATTTCGAAACCTTTTGCTAATCAGGATGTAATCTATCTGGTTTTTAATCCTGCTGTCTGGACTCCTCCATGTCCATAATTTTCTAGGATGGTGTTTAAACCAGGTGTTTCCTACAACAATATCTTGTTCTTTTACCCATTCTACAAGTCTGTATCCTCTTTCATTTCTCTCACCCAAACCATGGTTGCCTACACTGCTTCCATCACTGTGCTTTCCTATTTTTTGCATTAAAATCACGCATTATGATATTTATTTCTGATTTTTTTTTACAGTTCTTCAAAGCAGACTCCATGTCATAAAATTCCTCTATACTTTCTTCACTGCATTCACTTGTTGGGGCATATACTTGAATGACATTTATTTTAAAAGGTCTTCCTTTTAATTTTACTAATACAACTCTGTCTGACACACCCCAATATCCTTTTCTTATCTAATATAATGGCTACACCTCTTTGCTTTTCTTCTCCCCCAGAGTAAATAATCTTACAATCCTCTCCTGTCCTTATCCCTGCTCCTTTCCATCTCGTTTCCGATATTCCTAATATGTTAATCTTCTCTATCTCCATTTCTTTTTTGATGTTTTCCAATTTTCCATCTGCATTCATTGTTCTAACATTCCAAGTTCCTACTTTCAGTGACATTAATCTTTCGCACCTAGTAGTCTGTTGACAGTCTGGAGTCTCCTGGTGCGCATGACTATCCATACCGGGCGAGGCTGCTCCTATGGAGCACCCATTTACGCCGTTTCTCTGATTATCGATGAGTCCACACAACATGATTTTCTTGGCATCTGTAAAGAAGGTAGTTTGCCATTGCTTTCCTTCCTAGCAGTGACCATACTGGTCAGTGACCGTAGCCATTGTCTCCTCAAAAAAAAAAAAAAAAAAAAAAAAAAAAAAAAGAAAGATTCTCTGCCTACCGTCGTGAAGGTGGAGACCATAAACTACAACTATCTGTCGGCTGCTCCCTATCTTCATCCACCACCTGCACCCACGGCTTCACGTAACCCTGATAGGGGGGGGGGGGGCTAATAAACGGATACTCCACCTTGCCCAAGGGTGTCCCTTAGGCTAGCGGAGGGAAGGAGGCGCCTTACTTCTCCTTTGATAGGGGATACCCCTACCCCGCTACCCGAGTTCATGATTAGAGAAAGATATAACTGGTTTTCTCACTCAAGTCTTCGTCAAGCAAAGTACAGGGAGCTTTCTGCTTCAATAAATGACGGACAACATCCGCTGAAGGTTGTTCAATTAAGCCAGACACGATGGATGTCCATTCAGTCTGCCATTGTCAAAATATTGCAGCAGTGGGTCGAGCTCAGAACTCATTTTGGTATAGCAAGACTCAACGAGCGCTGTTATACAGCAGAACTTCTAAATTCTATGTTTAGCGACATGAAAAACTATGTTTATCTCATATTTTTCAAGCATATTCTCAGAGAAGAATAAGAAATTCTAAGCAGATATACAGGATCCAACAAAACTACTCAGCGATCTTGTCCAACTCACTGATTCAATCTTTTCAAAGATTGCTATTCTTGGGGAAAAAATAACAGAAAGTGATGCTCTTCAAGATTATTTAGATCCTAATCCCAATCTAGGTTATGAGTTTGAGAAAGAAATAGGCTACCAGTTTCCTGATGAGAAAGAAATTCGTGGAAGGTGCATCCAGTTTTTAATAAAGCTGTTCGATTGTTGCAGTCCATGTAATGTCTTAGTGGAAGTGAATGTCTACAGCCAATGAAGCCCTTATATTGGATAAATTGTACAGGAGAGTACGTGTAGTGACATGGTGGTGGATAAAGTGATCGATGAGGTGGTCAAGTAGTGGTCAAGTACTGGTCAAGAAGTCAAGTGACTTCTTAAATTGTCGAGGAAAGTACTATAGTGACACGATAGTGGATAAACTGGTATATGACGGGGTCAAACTTAAATTGTCGAGGAAAGTATTTGTAGTGATATGGTGATGGTTAAAGTGAGTAATAAAGTTGTCAAGTAGTGGTCAAGTAGTGGTCAAGTGGTCGAATAACCACTTAAATTGCAGGGGAAAGTACGTGTAGTGCTTGCTCCTTGCCTGTGTTCGTTGGCTTGAGCTCCAACGCGAAGGCCTTATGTCGGATGAAGGCATCCTGTTGTCCAACATCAGTGTGATGTCATACACGACCTGAGGTTTGCGTGAGTATCCGTTGTCCCATGTCTGGCTTATTGGTGTGCAGACTGGTGGTTCCTCGCCGTTTAGGCAGACACTCTCCGACTTCGGAGGAGTACGTGTAATGAAACGGTAGTGGATAAAGTGGTAGATGACGTGGTCAAGTTGTGGTCAGGTAGTGGTAAAGTAGTGGTAAAATGATCGAGTGACCACTTAAATTTAGAGGAAAGTACTATAGTGAAACTGTGATGATCAAGAGGTGGTTAAGTAGTGGTCAAGTAGTAGTCAAGGGGTCGAGTGACCACTTAAATTGTAGACGAAAGTACTGTAGTGACATAGTGGTGGATTGCTGGTGGTTGGTGGTCGTGAATTGAAGCTGTTTCATCGGGCTGTGTGATGGTGTAAACCACTCACATAATCACATGTCTAAGGGATACAACCAGACCACGTGCTCTCTGGCTAAAACCAGTCAAAGATAGCGGTGCTTCCTGTCACATGCATAAGGACACAACCAGACTATGTGCTCACTGGCTAAAGCTGGTCAAAGATGGCAGCCCATCCGGTCACACGTGGTTAAAAAGCTACAACCAGACCACGTGCTCACTGGCTAAACCCGATCAAAGAAGTGGAGCTTCCTGATACATGCATAAGGACTTAACCAGACCACGTGAGTCATAATTACAGCCGCAAAAGATGGCGTCGCAGTCGATCACATATGCAATGGTACATCCGAGACACGGGCTCACGAGCTAACATCAATTAAAGATGGCCCTGCATCAGATCACATGCATAAGAGTACACCTAGTACATGGGGCTAATGACTCAACCGGTCAACGATGGCGAGGTATCCAGTGATATGAATACCGATACACGTGGAAAATGTGACTAATGACTCAGTCTGTCAAAGAGGGCGTTGCATCCTGTCGCATGGGTATGGGCACACCCGAGACACATGGTTAAGAGGGATACTACAGAAAAAACCGGTGTTCTGTTGGCGATCAAACCAAGGGACCTAACTCGTGATGACCACCGTGTTCGGGAGTGATTCTTCCTCCGCGTCAACAGGGCGTCGAAAGTTTAAAAAGGTCCCCCTTCTCTAGCGTTTCTATGTCCAATGCGTCCTAGGGTCACAAAGTAACAGCAAAGAACACGAAAACTACTACTACCGAGGCCTCTATACACCACAAGGCAGTTTCGAATATAGAATACACAACTATAATCAAGTCATCACAGTTTTCGACTAACCCTTTCTCATAGACATAGAGGAGATATGTGAGCACCGAGGTCAGTTGGGGCAGGTGTACCCTTTACTTAACAGCTATCGGGTCATAACTCACGAGTGTTTAACTATTTTATCACCTGTATAATATTACCCGTGAACACAACAAACTATCCCGACTCAATCTTAGGCGTCTCATATAACATGACATATTATGTACCCGCTGTCCCGACCAGCGAAGTTATCGCGTACCAAATCATACATTTACACTTTCATTACCTCTCTATGTGTCCATAGGGGTCTTTGCATCTTTATCCAGAAATCCAATTTCAGTACCAATATATGTGTGTGTGTGTTTTCAATGTGTCGGCTCATTGCCACACTTCACAACCAGACAAAAGTACACCTTCTATGTATCACTTCAACTGTCAAATAAGAAATCATGTTAGAACAATTATTTAAAATGTTGGCCAAATATAGAAATATATCGAACAGACTTATAAAATATAGTAAAATTTGTTAGCCAAACTTATAAAACTCGTGGTCAAAATAAGAAATATCTCAACCAAGTTATAAAAAGCAGGAAAAAGGCTAGTCAAACTAATGAAGAGGTTGACCAAATACAGAAATATCTCGACCAACTTATAAAATGTAGGAAAATTGTTAGCTAAACTGACAAAACAGTTGGCCAAAATAAGAAACGGCTCGACTAATATTATAAAAAGTAGGAAAAATGGGAAACGAACTAATTAAAAATGGTGACTAAAATAGGAAATATCTTGACCAAACTTATGAAAAGTAGGAAAATTGTTTGTCAAATGTGAAAAATATTGGGCAAGTAGGAAATCATGTTAGCCAAATAGGAAAATATATCGATCAAACTTATAGATGTCTCGACTAAACTTATAAAATGTATGAAAATTTGTTAGCCAAAGGTGAAAAATATTGGCCAAGTAAAGAAATATCTCTTCCGAATTTATAATAAGTAAGAAAACATGCTAGTAAAATCAAGAAATGTGTCGACCGAAGTAATACAATAGATAAAACGATGGACAAACTTATAAAGATGTCGACCGTTATAAGAAAATGTGTTACCCAAATTAGGAAAAATATTGACCAAGTTTTGAAATATCTCGAACAAACTTACAAAAAGTAGGAAAATATGTCGACTAAAGTAGGAACATTTGTTAGCCAAAGATGAAAAATAGTGGCCAAGTAAAGAAATATCGCATCCAAACTTTTAAAATGTATGAAAAAGTTGTTAGCCAAAGGTGAAAACTGTTGACCAAGTAAAGAAACTTCTCGTCCAAACTCATAAAAAGTAGGAAACTTTCTTAACCAAATGTGAAAAATAGTGTCCAAGTAAAGACGTGTTTCAACTGATCTTATAAATAAGTTGTCCAAACTTATAAACATTAGGAAAATGTGTTAACCAAATGGGAAAAATATTGGCCAAGTGGAGAAATATCTCAACCATACTTATGAAAAGGAGGAAAATGTGTTAACCTAATGGGAAAAATATTGGCCAAGTGAAGAAATATCTCATTCATTCTTATAAAAATTAGGACAATGTGTTAACCGAATGAAAAAAATTATTGACCAAGTAAAGAAAAGTTTACACCAAACTTATGAAAAGTAGGAAAATTTGTTCACCAAAAGGGAAAAAAAATATTGACTAAACTATGAAATATGTTGACCGAAGTAATAAAATGTGTTAGCCAAATGGGGAAACATGTTGGTCAAAACATGAAACATCTCTACCAAACTTAAAAATATCTCGTGTAAACTTATAAAATAGTAGGAAAAAATATTACTTCTTTAGTTATGTCAAACGTGTCTTGAACATGTATCCGTAAAGACATTCACACTACATAATTAGCAACGCCACCACTTTCCCTCTGTTACATTACCGAAAGCTTCAACTTACTATTCCAACGTACCCTGCTAAAGAAGCACTTATACAGACTACGCATCATTTCTCTACATTTTTGCTTTCTTTCTACCATAACAATATCTGTCTTTCATAGATAGCTCCACAACTTGTCCATGTCGCACCACTAAGAACTTCAAACTTTCGTTGTACATGAGCTCTAATGAAACAGTCAAAACAACAGTTATGCCATTGCAATCTGTGGCTCCACATGGGATAGTTTCTATATCATCTAGGTATTCATCATAACGGAACCATTTACCATGGCCACCATCTTCAACTTTTTATACCACAATGTCTACTACACTATCCTTTCAATGTTCTCTCTTTCAACAATACATTGGTTTTTCTCGAAGTCTAGCTAAAATAACATTTCTTACTTTGTCCACCTCTATCACACTTTGTCATTTCACAGCTACAATAGCGGTAAGTCTGCAACCAACCAACAGTGTCTGTTATGAGGTCGGCCTTTCTTAAAACAACGTCTGCTTTATTGAGCCCTTGAATACCATCTACCGCATCTTCTAACCGACTTTCAACATTTCATACCAAATAATACTAACCTTCTCTTTGATTACATAACAGACGATTTTCTGCTGACTAAGCAGATTTTCCAAACTTATAGAAATAAAGCATCTGTCCCCCTAGCCTACTAGGCGCTATTCTATACAACGAATATGGTCATCGGCCATCACCTATAGGAAGAACTTGAAAAAAAAGAGAGAGAGATAGGATTCCTGAGACGAATGATTTTGAATTCCTTGAACTACCAGAGTAACTAACGATGATCGCATAAGAAAATCCTAGTGAAAATTGAGCATTATATACATCACACACAACAAATTCTTTCTTAAGAGGCTTAGATACAAACCAGTATTAGTAATGGAAAAGTTAAATTTGTGTGATTAAATTTTAATTAACATTTAAAAATAATAAATCGCAATTTTATTGCACGCTTCACTTAATATACAGGTATAGGCTAGGTATGGGTATAGGACGTGTATCGAGCTTATATCTTGCCCAATAATATTGCGATTTATTATTTTTAAATGTTATTTAAAATTTAATCACACAAATTTAACTTTTCCATTACTAATACTGGTTTGTATCTACGCCTCTTAAGAAAGAGTTTGTTGTGTGTGATGTATATAATGCTCTATTTTCACTAGGATTTTCTTATGCGATCATCGTTAGTTACTCTGGCAGTTCAAGGAATTAAAAATCATTCATCTCAGGAACCCCACCTCTCTCTCTCCTTTTTTCAAGTTCTTCCTATGGGTGGTGGCCGATGACCATATTCGTTGTCTAGAATAGCGCCTAGTAGGTTAGGGGGACAGATGCTTTATCTCTATTAGGTTGGAAAATCTGATTAGTCAGCAGAAAATATGCTGTTCTGTGATCAAAGAGAATGTTAGTATTATTTGGTATGAAATGTTGAAAGTCGGTTAGAAGATGTGGTAGGTGGTATTCAAGGGCTCAATAAGGCAGACGTTGTTTTAAGAAAGGCCGACTTCATAACAGACACTGTTGGTTGGTTGCAGACTTGCCACTATTGTAGCTGTGAAATAACAAAGTGTGATAGAGGTGGACAAAGTAAGAAATGTTATTTTAGCTAGACTTCGAGAAAAACCATTCTATTGTTAGGAGAGGGAACAAGAAAGGTTAGTGTAGCAGACATTGTGGTATAAAAAGTTGAAGATGGTGGCCATGGTAAATGGTTCCGTTATGATGAATACCTAGATGATATAGAAACTATCCCATGTGGAGCCACAGATTGCATTGGCATAAATGTTGTTATGACTATTTCATTAGAGCTCATGTACAACGAAAGTTTGGGTTCTTAGTGATGCGACGTGGAAAAATTGTGAAGCTATCTATGAAAGACAGAGATATTTTTATGGTAGAAAGAAAGCAAGAATGTAGAGAAATGATGCGTAGTCTGTATAAGTGCTTCTTTAGCAGGGTACGTTGGAATAAAAAGTTGAATCTTTCGGTAATGTAACAGAGGGAAAGTGGTGGCGTTGCTAATTATGTAGTGTGAATGTCTTTTCAGATACATGTTCAAGACACGTTTGACATAACTACAGAAGTAATATTTTGTCCTACTATTTTATAAGTTTACACGAGATATTTTTAAGTTTGGTAGAGATGTTTCATGTTTTGACCAACATTTTTCTCCCATTTGTATAACACATTTTCTTACTTTTGTCAACATATTTCATAGTTTAGTCCATATTTTTTTCCCTTTTGGTGAACAAATTTTCCTACTTTTCATAAGTTTAGTGTAAATTTTTCTTTACTTGGTCAATATTTTTCTCATTAGGTTAACACATTTTCCTAAGTTTTACAAGTTTTGTGTAATATTTTTTCTTCACTTGGGCGATATTTTTCTCATTAGGTTAACACATTGTCCTAATTTGTATTAGAATGGATGAGATATTTCTTCACTTGGCCAATATTTTTCCAATTAAGTTAACACATTTTCCTCCTTTTCATAAGTATGGTTGAGATATTTCTCAACTTGGCCAATATTTTTCCCATTTGGTTAACACATTTTCCTAATGTTTATAAGTTTGGACGGCATATTTATAAGATCAGTTGAAACATGTCTTTACTTGGACACTATTTTTCACATTTGGTTAAGAAAGTTTCCTACTTTTTATGAGTTTGGACGAGAAGTTTCTTTACTTGGTCAACAGTTTTCACTTTTGGCTAACAACTTTTCATACATTTTAAAAGTTTGGATGCGATATTTCTTTACTTAGCCACTATTTTTCATCTTTGGCTAACAAATGTTCCTACTTTAGTCGACATATTTTCCTACTTTTTGTAAGTTTGGTCGAGATATTTCAAAACTTGGTCAATATTTTTCCTAATTTGGGTAACACATTTTCTTATAACGGTCGACATCTTTATAAGTTTGTCCATCGTTTTGTCTATTGTATTACTTCGGTCGACACATTTCTTGATTTTACTAGCATGTTTTCTTACTTGTTATAAATTCGGAAGAGATATTTCTTTACTTGGCCAATATTTTTCACCTTTGGCTAACAAATTTTCATACATTTTATAAGTTTGGTCGAGACATCTATAAGTTTTATCGATATATTTTCCTATTTGGCTAACATGATTTCCTACTTGCCCAATATTTTTCACATTTGACAAACAATTTTCCTACGTTTCATAAGTTTGGTCAAGATATTTCCTATTTTAGTCACCATTTTTAATTAGTTTGGTTACCATTTTTCCTACTTTTTATAATGTTAGTCGAGCCGTTTCTTATTTTGGCCAACTGTTTTGTCACTTTGGCTAACAATTTTCCTACATTTTATAAGTTGGTCGAGATATTTCTGTATTTGGCCAACCTTTTCATTAGTTTGACGAGCCTTTTTCCTGCTTTTTATACGCTTTGTTGAGATATTTCTTATTTTGACCACGAGTTTTATAAGTTTGGGTAACATTTTTTATTATATTTTATAAATCTGTTCGATATATTTCTATATTTGGCCAACATTTTAAATAATTTTTCTAACATGATTTCTTATTTGACAGTTGAAGTGATACAAAGAAGGTGTACCTTTGTCTGGTTGTGAAGTGTGGCAATGAGCCGACACATTGAAAATATAAACAACATATATTGGTCTTGAAAATGGATTTCTGGAGAAAGATGCAAAGACTCCTATGGACACATAGAGAGGTAATGAAAGTGTAAATGTCTAATTTGGTACGCGATAACTTCGCTGGTCGGGACAGCGGGTAAGTGATATGTCATGTTATTTGAGACGCCTAAGATTGAGTCGGGATAGTTTGTTGTGTTCACGGGTAATATTATACAGGTGCTAAAATAGTTAAACACTCGTGAGTTATGACCCGATAGCTGTTAAGTAACAGATACACCTGCCCCAACTGGCCTCAGTGCTCACATATCTCCTCTATGTCTATGAGAAAGGGTTAGTCGAACACTGTGATGACTTGATTATAGTTGTGTATACTATATTCGAAACTGCCTTGTGGTGTATAGAGGCCTCGGTAGTAGTAGTTTCGTGTTCTTTGCTGTTACTTTGTGACCCTAGGACGCCTTGGACATAGAAACGCTAGAGAAGGGGGACCTTTTTAAACTTCCGATGCCCTGTTGACGCGGGGGAAGAATCACTCCCGAACACGGTGGTCATCACGAGTTAGGTCACTTGGTTTGATCGCCAACAGAACACCGTTTTTTCTGTAGTATCCCTCTTAACCATGTGTCTCGAATGTGCCCATACGCATGTGACAGGATGCAACGCCCTCTATGTCCGACTGAGTCATTAGTCTCGTGTTCCACGTTTATCGTTATGCATATCACTGGATACCACGCCATCTTTGACCGGTTGAGTCATTAGCCCCATGTACTAGGTGTACTCTTATGCATGTGATCAGAAGCAGGGCCATCTTTAATAGGTTTTAGCTCGCGAGCCCATGTGTCGGACGTACCATTACATATGTGATCGACTGCGACGCAATCTTTGGCCGGCTGTAATTATAACCCACATGGTCTGGTTGTGTCCTTATGCATGTGACAGTAAGCATCGCCCCTTTTGACCGGCTTTAGCCAGAGAGCAAGTGGTCTGGTTGTGTCCTTATGCATCTGACAGGAAGCACCGCCATCTTTGAATGATTTTAGCCAGTGAGCACGTGGTCTGGTTGTATCCCTTAAACATGTGATCATCTGAGTGGTTTAACCATCACACAGCCGATGACACAGCTTCAGTTCACGACCACCAACCACCATTAACCCACCACCATGTCACTACAGTACTTTCGTCTACAATTTAAGTGGTCACTCGACCCCTTGACCACTACTTGACCTTAATTTGACCACCTCTTGATCATCACAATTTCACTATAGTACTTTCCTCTAAATTTAAGTGATCACTCGATCACTTGACCACTACCTTACCACTACCTGACCACAACTTGACCACATAATCTACCACTTTATCCAATACCGTTTCGCTACTCGTACTCCTCCAATTTCGGAGAGTATCTGCCTGTACGGCGAGGAAACATCAGTCTGCACATCAATAAGCCAGACATGGGACAACGGATACTCACGCAAACCTCAGGTCGTGTACGTCATCACACTGATGTTGGACAACAGCATGCCTTCATCCGACATAAAGCCTTCACGTCTAAGCTCAAGCCAACGAACACAGGCAAGACAGCACTAAACGTACTTTCCTCTACAATTGAAGTGGTAATTCGACCACTTGACCACTAGTTGACCACTACTTGACCACCTCATCGATCACTTTCTCTATCACCATGTCACTATACGTACCCTCTTCTACAATTTAAGTGGTCACTCGACCACTTGACTACTACTTGACCACGACTTCACCTCATCATCTACCACTTTATCCACTACCGTTTCACTATAGTACTTTCCTCGACAATTTAAGTGGTCACTCGACCACTTGACCATTACTTGACAACTACTTGACCACCTCATCGATCACTTTATCCACCACCATGTCACTACACGTACTCTCCTGGACAATTTAAGTAATCACTCAAACACTTGACCATTACTTGACCACCTCTTGCGCATCACCATATCACTAAAGTATTTTCCCCTACAGTTTAAGTGATTACTCGACAACTTGACCCCTACTTGACCACCTCTTTACCACAAATACCTGCTACCCACCCCTTACCACCGAATGACACTACACCATACACTACAACCGACTACTTTACTTTTTAAGGTTTTATTTGTAACATGTGTGATGATTGTGAATTAGGCATTACGGCCCTCTACATAGCACTAATAACCACCCCTTATCAACTAATTTCACTAAGTCATACCCATTATTACTACTGTCACCACCGCAACTATTCCTTCTATTCCTACTAATATACACCACCAATGTGTTAACAGTTCAAAATATTTTAACACACCAACCACCAACGTTTTTGCATCCCGTTACTTAATGACTTTTTTCCAACCCTTATACACCCCCTTCTGTTATAAACTGACCACCGTCACACGCGCACGAGATTTTCCCACACTTCGTCGACGTATATCTTCCCGGTACTACCTTCCAGATTTTCCCACACTTCTCAGCCCCCCAAAAATGTATAACTTTGTCTATATATGTTTTATTAAAAGTTATTATATACCTTCTTTGACACGTTTTTTTTTGTATGTTGTATACTATAGTACCTACAATTTAAGGGGTCACTTGAACACAACGCCTCCTTTAAAAAAACGAGGAGTTATCGCCCTTTGCGGTGCGAATCGATGTGCACCGCAAAATGACTGGATAAGCCCGAGTTACACTACTGTCGTAATATTCTAAGTTTATTGCTGAAAACGTGTTACTGATGTTTTTAAACATCCTCTTCATGCAACACCACTCTTTGATAGCATAATTCCATTGTATGTGTTGTTAGCCTTTACTGGCCATACGTCCTTGTCTGTTTCTTCTTCTTCTTCTTCTTCTTCTTCTTCTTCTTCTTCTTCTTCTTCTTCTTCTTCTTCTTCTTCTTCTTCTTCTTCTTCTTCTTCTTCTTCTTCTTCTTCTTCTTCTTCTTCTTCTTCTTCTTCTTCTTCTTCTTCTTCTTCTTCTTCTTCTTCTTCTTCTTCTTCTTCTTCTTCTTCTTCTTCTTCTTCTTCTTCTTCTTCTTCTTCTTCTTCTTCTTCTTCTTCTTCTTCTTCTTCTTCTTCTTCTTCTTCTTCTTCTTCTTCTTCTTCTTCTTCTTCTTCTTCTTCTTCTTCTTCTTCTTCTTCTTCTTCTTCTTCTTCTTCTTCTTCTTCTTCTTCTTCTTCTTCTTCTTCTTCTTCTTCTTCTTCTTCTTCTTCTTCTTCTTCTTCTTCTTCTTCTTCTTCTTCTTCTTCTTCTTCTTCTTCTTCTTCTTCTTCTTCTTCTTCTTCTTCTTCTTCTTCTTCTTCTTCTTCTTCTTCTTCTTCTTCTTCTTCTTCTTCTTCTTCTCCTTCTCCTTCTCCTTCTCCTTCTCCTTCTCCTTCTCCTTCTCCTTCTTCTTCTTCTTCTTCTTCTTCTTCTTCTTCTTCTTCTTCTTCTTCTTCTTCTTCTTCTTCTTCTTCTTCTTCTTCTTCTTCTTCTTCTTCTTCTTCTTCTTCTTCTTCTTCTTCTTCTTCTTCTTCTTCTTCTTCTTCTTCTTCTTCTTCTTCTTAATTTATTAGCATACTGCTGTTCTATTGTTGAATCGAGATTTCGAGTACTTCATGTGTGTGTACACAGAGGGAGTTATGTTGTTGTATCGAGTTTCCGAGTTATGTTGTTTGTCCATCAAGAATGATGATGACCATTCATTTCATCCAGTGGGGTTGAAAGAATGGAGCCGTGAGTTCTAAGACGGGTGATAAGGCCTATTTTGGCTTGAAATGTTCTTTGACAATGTGGGCAAAGAAAGCTTGACTTTCCAGGAGGAGGATCTCCTGCAATGGTTTTCCTGTGCATCCTTTTTTTTCACAGCTCTTGCAATCATGTTTAGTTCACAAGTGACTACACCCTTGCGTAATTAAGTACAGTGAAAGTATTTTCAGAAATGTTGAAGATATAAATAGAATCATCATTGGGGGTCTTAACATCAATAACATTAGATTTGCGGATGATAAGTATAGATTGCAGACACTGAGCAGTGTCACAAAGTGACTGACATAAAGGCGTGGCTATAGTTGTCTAGCGGATGTCAGTTGTATGTCTATATGAATACGCTGCAGGTTTACTGATGCACAGCTATAGACACTAGAAAAACACCGTTTCGCGCACACCAGTTTATTAATGACACAGGTACATGAACACCATTTCCAGTAAATGCATTGGCACAGGTACATAACACAACTGTCTTCGATCGGCCTGATGATATGACTAATATGCCTCGGACTAGATCCCGTGTCCGAGCGTCCTAACTGCCTGGCTGAGATTTCCTCCTCAGCCAGAACTCCGAATAACTGACTAGTTTCTTATCTTAAACGTAGCCCACACTGAATACTTCTTCCTGAACGCCGCTTTCTGGCTGGTGTCCCTCACACAGCCAAAAATATCATTGCCCAAAACTCAGACCTCCACTGTCTGACTCAAAGCTCAGCTCTCCTCTGAGTATCTTCGCTCTTGACCCAGATCCCTTCACTGGACCATGACTTAATGCCCTCGCTACCTCTCCCTGCCGCAGCAGCCTCACACTCCACCGTTTGAGCATCCACCATGTGAAACTGTCCCTAACTCCGCCACGACTCCACTGTCGGGCTAGTTCTCCACACCTAGCCCCAGCCTCCACTCGGCTGTACTCGACTCGAATCCCCTTTCCCTTTCCCAGCCTTGAGTATTTTTCCCCTCTTTGCAGACCACCTACTAAACACACCATTTGACCTCTGGAACCCTACTTTACATAACTCCAACATTCTATTCCTGATTTCTCTTTGTCTATCAGTCTAATGTCACGTATACGCATCTCATTAGTTACCCCGTCTTAGCCCGTGCGTGTCCTAACACTCCCTGTGTTGGGTTTTCCCATTGGTCTAGAGTTTCTAACTTGACTTATTTGACCTCGAATCAGCTCTCCTCTCATGTTTTATCTAGTGCCTACGTGACTAAGGTTGACAACACCATGATCTACTCTCCACTATCTTTAGAGCCCGTCATTGTACTTGAAATTCCTCCCTCAACCTTTAATGACCTAACATCTCTGAAACTTTGTTGTAAATCTCACATTCTTGGGTAGTACCATGACCCAATTACATTGCTAGAATTAGCAGATTCCTAACCGGTCGTTTACCCCAGTTAGATGCAAAACTCACGCTTGTTACAAGCAGTATCTGCAACATTTAGTAGATGCGATTGTTGCACACAGCGAAACAACATGGGTTAGAATTAAATTGTAAGAAGACATAGATTATGGTGTCACTAGGAAGACGGAAATACCACACTGTAATATACAAGTAAATGGGAATATTCTTAAACAAGTGAATCGGTTCAATTATCTCGGAACTATCCTAACATCTGATGGGAGATGCCTTGAAGAGATTAGAACAAGAATTGCCATGGCGAATGTAGCCTTTTACAAAATGAAAAACATAAAGACCAATAAAAAATAAGTCATTTGCAACGAGAAAAAGAGTACTGCGTTGCTATATAGAACCTGTGCTTTTGTATGGATGTGAGGCGCGGGCAATGAGCCGACAAGCTGAAAAACATCTGATGGCTGTGAAAAATGTGGCTAAGGACAGACAGAAAAACTAATGACCAAGTCCTACAAGAAAGAAATGAAAAACGTAAAGTGATTAGAGAAATTTGACGTAGACAGTTACACGTTTTTGGTTACGTTATGAGAAGAAATAAATTTGAGAACCGGGTGACAATTGGCAAAATCGAGGGAAGAGAACAAGGGGAGGACAGAGAAGTAAATACGTGGATGGCTTAACTACGTTGTATTGTCGAAACAAGAACACTGAGCTAATCCATGAATCTAGTGATCGAGTGAGATGGTAAAACATGACAGCCCAAGCTTACCGGCATTGTTTTGCTGATCCGGCAGCTTCTGCAGCTTGGCTTGTACCATTTGTATTGGAATTATCTTTCCTCTGAAGTAAACTAGGCAGACCGAGAAGGGGATCACGCTGCTTGAGCAACACAAGGGTTCAACAATTCAGAAGAAACTGTGTGCTATTGAGAGATATAACATTCACTACCCCATTAGTTGTGGTTATTGTGCCTTGTTAGAAGCACTTCGTAAGAAACTTTCGTCTGCCAAAACAATAGACTGCGATACTTAGTTAGTTAGTCTTTCCTCTTGAGCCTAAGTCGGCGCATAGGGCAGAAGTCATAGCTCTCCATGTCTGGCGGTTCGCTGCTGCCTGTTGTAAATCATGAATGTTCACTTGGGCGGTGAATGAGCCTTATCTGATGATGATTCTACGCAGAGTCTCTCTTGGTCTTCCCCGTTTTCTTTTCCCTACTGGTGACCATAAGAGGGCTTGGTCGGGGAGTCTTGTCTTGTCCATTCTGAGTACATGGCCGATGTAGTTCCAACGGCGTTTTCTTATAAAATTGGATACAATATCTTGCTTAGTCTCTTGTCTTATGTGCGCATTGGTTTTGAAATCTGTCCACTGGATGTTTAGAATTCTTCTAAGACATTTGTTCTCAAAATTGTCTAATTTTTTTTTATCTAAAGCTACCGTTGATTTCCAACTTTCACATCCACACGTTAGCACTGGAATCACACAAGAAGTGAAGATTTTAAGTTTCGTATGTTGGCTGAGTGACTTTGACTTCCAGATGTTTGACAGTTTATTGAAGGCACCAGATGCCAGTGAGATTCTAGATAATATTTCTGATGTTGAGTCCCCTGCAGATGTCATTTTGCTTCCTAGGTATGTGAAGCTGTTGACATTTTCAAGAACATGGTTGCTTAATTTGGTGTCGTCTGAACTGTTGGTAAGTGCGATACTAGTGGGAAGATAAATTAAGATATAGACGAACAGCAGTCTCACAGGATGTACAATCAAGGCGAGAGAGAAAGAGAGAAAGAGAGAGAGAGAGAGAGAGAGAGAGAGAGAGAGAGAGAGAGAGAGAGAGAGAGAGAGAGAGAGTATTGGGGATCCATTGCGGCTAACCTTCACGGTGGAGACATTGAGAACTCCGGAACTTACCCGAACTTCTTCTGCGTGAATTTTGACTAAGCATGTTTGGGAGTAAGAACGCCTCCGACCTGGCTAGATATTCTGATCCTTAATACTGTTCTGTGAATTCTTTATCAGGAAGAATCGTTCCACGTGACAGAATACAAAGTCGTTTATTTCGCGGATATATAAAACACAGAGTGAAGTTGGTGGTTGCTGAAATACTATCACCTCTGTGCTTGCGGTTAGATGAAATAGGCTGGTCTGTTGCCACGCACTGCGCTCGGTGCTTTGTTGCGCCCGAGATATTAGAATTCCCGATTTCTTTTTTCGTTTTTTTTCTTTTAAGAAAGAGATACAGATAATTATATATTATCAATCAATCATGTGCCATGCCGGAAAGCGTGGGCGGTCATGGCTCGCCATTTCTATCTGTCCATGGTATTCTTTGCATTTTCCTCAGAAACCACATTTCTGAAGCCATCAGACTTTTTTCAGCTAGACTGCACATTGTCCAAGTTTCACATCCATACAAAAGAACAAGCTCTATGTACCCCCTCAACACTCTTTTTCTCGTTTCAATTGACATCTTTTTATTGGTCAGAATGTTTTTCATCTTGCTAAAGGCTACTTTCGCCATGGCGATTCTTGTTCTAATC
This sequence comes from Cepaea hortensis, assembly GCA_963921405.1. NCBI lineage: Eukaryota > Metazoa > Mollusca > Gastropoda > Stylommatophora > Helicidae > Cepaea > Cepaea hortensis. Next base: position 297,384,873 of record OY992876.1, read on the forward strand.
TCTTTAAGGCATCTCCCATGAGATGTTATGACTGTTCCGAGATAATTGTACCGATTCACTTGTTGAAGAATATTCCCATTTACTTGTATATTACATTGTGGTACTTCGTTCTTCCTAGTGACGACCATAACCTGTGTCTTCTTACAATTTAATTCCAACCCTAGCTGCTCACTGTGAACAACAAACGCGTCTACTAATTGTTGCAGATCCTGTGCATTGCCTGCATATCTAATGTTATATATTATAGCAGCGCTATAAATGAAAGCGTAATCCCGTATATTCTCGTGAGTAACGCAACTACACGAGAATCGGCAGCGGTTCGCACCGCGTTGGTAAACAAAGGGGGTATGTGAGCCGGTCGCTCAGAAAGTAATGGCAAACTACTGAGCGTAATCTTACCTAGTACATCAACAGCAACTGAAAAATGATGGTGTTGACTGCAACTTCCTGTAAGGGATATGCAACATAAACAACAACAAAGATAGAGGAAAGACAGCTTGTGAAAATCCTTGTCAGTCTTGTGCTGTGGCATGGAAAGGAGTCAACACAAGAATTCATCCATGCCGTCGGAGATCGCAATTTATGGAGAAGCATGATCGCACACTCCAGCCGGCAAGCCACAGGATGATGACCCTGAGGATGACAGCAGTAGTAGATTTCATTATAAAACAGCAACTAAAATGGTTCGGCCATATAACTAGGCTATCAACTTACAGTATACCACAACAAGCACCTCAGAAGTCGCAGTGGGTTCGCCTGATGGCGAGGGACACTGTTAATAGGGAAAGCTAATCCACACGCAAAATTCAGTCAATCACTACTATAGTGTGTATGGACTACGCTTGAGGTCAAAGCGAGCGAGCGCAAAAAAAAAAAAAAAAAAAAAAAAAATACCACAACAAGCAATGATGTTCCAAATGGAACCAGAGGAAGAGGCCGACCATGTAAACGATGGGCAGAGACCCTGAGAATGTCGATTCACGAAGCCCATAAACGAGCACTCTACCGCTGTTTGTGCTTCACCTCGAAGCTATAAGAAGGTATAAGAGAAGCAAGATGAGATGAAAGGTAAATTAAATGTTTTAGTGTCATGTTCCACATCGGCCACTAAACTTCATCTTAGTCTTTTCCGTCTTCCATTTACCTCACTGCAGTAGAGCAATCATGTATGAGATTGCACTGGAGCCTAACGCATCCGTTCTTATAAACTTGTACAAAAATTTACTGTTGAGAATATATCTCAGATGTACTTTAAGTACCCACCAGACCTTCCATCAATAGATGATGACTCTCCGTGAGACAACCACCTGTCTCCGTGACACTCCTATTATATCCTTCCACTATGTCTCCGTAAAAGCTCATCTCCGTTGTCTCCTATATAAGTGATATTTTATTTCTAGTTCCAAGAACGCATTGTTGTGTTGTGCTATGCTTAAATGTGTGTGGTTAATCCATTTTACCTTCTTGTTCTATATTATTGCAGGTTACATCTCATTGTGTTTTGTTTACGCTTCCTTTCTTAATTATTTCATAGAATTATTTTCGGTTTGCAATTGAAATCTTCAATACTTCTTTTCAATAATATTAATCATACTTCAGCCACGATGTGATCTCTCTAACCCAGAGGTTCCCAAACCACGGCTCGCGGGCCACTTGTGGCCTGCCAGATGTCAGAAAATGGCACGCGACGCCTTGTTATTTAATATAATATATTTTAATAATTTCAAAAATGCACTTGGAGCTCCCATTTAGTGTACGATAATTTACTCTGCTCGTGGTTGTTATGCTAAGATATTATCGAATGCGCCTGTTCAGTTCGCAACGCCTTGTCGACCAAGTGCCCAAGGCGCCATGTTGTCGCCTATTACAACTGTTTAGCAGAGTCTGTAGTTCATTCATTCAGTAGCATGTCCTTTACAGAACCTCGCTCCCATAACAACCCTCCGGAAAACTTCTCGATCACAAGCAAGATGTCCCGCGTCTGATACACCCATCTGGAGATCATCCGCCACATCCTGCACCCATCTTCTCTTTGGCCTTCCTCTTCCTCTCTTCCCAGGCATATACCCTTCCCTTATTGTTCTCTCCAAACTGTCGTGACGTTTCAAGTGACCAAAATACTTCAATTTTCTTTGTTTTATCGTCTTTAATAGCCATCCCTCCTCAATATTCAACTCTTGAAGTATGGATGCATTTGTTCTTTTCTTTACCCAAGATATTCTTAGAACTCGTCTATAACATTTATATTCAAAGGCATGTATGCGCTGTTCAGCTTGTTTAGTAAGTGTCCATGTCTCACAGGCGTATGTTGCAATGGGAAAGATGCATGCTCTTAAAAATCTAATTTTTGTAGTTCTGTCTGTCCCACACCATAATTTATTCATCTGTTTTAGTCTTTGAAGAGCAATGGATAGTCGCCGTTTTATTTCTTTCATTGTGTCACCATTATTCGTAATCAATGACCCAAGATATTCAAAATTTTCCACCACCTCTAATTTTCTCCCATTAATGTATATTTCTTTCTCCATAGTAGTTTTATCTGTATGCATTATCTTAGTTTTTGCTATGTTAAGATATAAGTTGTGATTTTCACTATTCAATTGTGTTGAGGCTATTAGGTTTTCTATGCCATTCTGTGTTGTGGATAGTAATACTGTATCATCAGCATATCGAATCTCTGGTATGTCATGACCGCCGATATTTAGGGCATCATATGGCTCCCTGTTTATATCATCTCTTACATTTCTCATTATATTTTCGGCATACAGGTTAAACAAATAGGGTGACAGCACGCAGCCCTGACGGACTCCTTGCTTAATGTCAAACCAATCTGATGTCTCGCCATCTATTCTAACTGCTGCTTGTTGGTCTAGATATAGCATTTTTATGAGATGTACTACATGTGAAGGAAAGCCCATATTCCTCATGATTTCCCAAAGTTTCTGATGCTGTACACAGTCAAATGCCTTTGAATAATCCACAAAACATGAGAATAGGTTTACATTAAATTCTCTGCACTTCTCTATTATTAAACGCATGTTGAATATGTGATCTCTTGTTCCTCTTCCTTGTCTAAATCCAGCTTGAACTACGTTAATCTCTTCTTCCATTTTCTTACTAAGTCGTCGCATTATGACTTTTAGTAGAATTTTACTTGCATGACTTATCAGGGCAACAGTTCTATAGTTGGTGCATAATTTCAGGTTGCCCTTTTTTGGTATTGGAATGAAGATAGTTCTCTTCCAATCTTTTGGCCATATACCATATTTCCAAATCTTTGTACATAATGCATGATATATGTGTATGCTTTCTTCTCCTCCTGCTTTAATTAGTTCAGCTGGTATCTCATCACATCCAGGTGATTTACCATTCTTCAGGTTCCTTATAGCCCAAGCAATTTCATCTAATGAGGGTTCAGGTTCTGTCTCTGCTGTCATTGGCTCATGTATCTCATTCATATCCTCACTGTCACTCATATCATACATTCCACTGCAGTACTCCTGCCATCTTTCTAGAATTTGTCTAGATTCTGTTAAGGTATTTCCCATCTTGTCACAGATAACATTCAATTGAGGTTGAACATTTCTTGTCAATAACTTCATTTCCTTGAACATTTCATAATCTCTTCCAGCCTTATGATATTGCCCTATTCTGGTACAGCTATCTTGTATATATTGATTTTTGTCCTTTCTTGTGTTCTTTCTTATTTCTCGAGTTAAAGATTTATACTTCATCCTGCTATCGGATTCATCTCCTTTCTGTTTCAGCTCCCTTCGTTGTTTTATTAATTCTAACGTGTCTGATGTAATCCATGGCTTACGTTGCGTTTTCTTGGTCGGAATGAAATCTTTGGCTGCAGTTATCAAGATATCTCTAGCTTGTACTGCCAGTTCATCAGGTGTCATTTCTTCTTGTACAGACATCAAGACCCCAAAGCGATTCCTAACTTCTATGTTGTATGCGTCCGGTATTTGTGTGAGATCAAAACGAAGTGGCCTTGGTCCTCGGGTAAGCTTTTTGAGTTTTAATTTCAGATCTGCTTCTAATAACTGATGATCTGTATCACAGTCTGCACTTCGTAGGGTTTTTGCAGATGTTATGCTTGATCTCCATCTTCTTTGTATTAAAATATAATCTATCTGATTTTTGGTAAAACTGTCTGGAGACTTCCATGTGAAGAGTCTTCTTGGATGTTGTTTAAAAAGTGTGTTGGCTATCGTTAACTCATTTTCTGTGCAAAATTCAATTAATTTGTCACCTGCATCATTTCTATTTCCTAATCCAAATTTTCCTAAAATGTGTCTCTCATTTTCAGCTCTTCCTGCACCTACTTTAGCATTAAAATCTCCCATTATTATTGCTATATCATTATGACCAATCTTATTTAATGTGTCTTGTAGTGTGTTGTAAAAATCTTCAATTTCGTCCTCCTCTGCTGTTGAAGTAGGTGCATATATCTGTATGAGAGTTGTGTTTTTTGGACGGCCTTTAAGTCTAATAGTGAGGATTCTATCACTAACTGGATTATATCCCATTAAAGCTTTTGCAGTTGTCTTATCTAAACAAAATGCCACTCCACTCTGGCCTCCGACATCTCTACCAGAATAAATGAAAATACTTCCATTTTCAGTTGTGAAATGTCCCTTGCCGCTCCAGCGATGTTCACTAATTCCTAAAATGTGAATGTTTAACCTCTCAATCTCATCACACACTACTTTATGCTTTCCCTCATACAAACTTCTCACATTCCACGTTGCCATTCTCACTCTGTTTCTTAGTCTGACACAGGGAATTTCCTTGGTAACACAGTCAGGATTAACTCCGTCATCACGATTACTAGTACTGGTCCCTGCGTCACACTCTTCCCCAGTGTTATCTGATCTGCCTGGCCTGGGGGTCTCGCCACCAGATCTCTTTCTTATTATGTTTTCTTTCATGGTTGTTATGGTTTCTTGGCAAGTTTTGCAGAAGGTAGTTTGCCGTTGCTTTCCTTCTGGGCAGTGACTGTACTAGTCGGTGGCCATAGCCATTGTCTCTACTGATTAGATCATCTGCCTATCGCCGCAGAGTGCAAGACCATAACCAACAACAATCTGTCGGCTGCTCTCACACTCCATCCACCACCTGCTTCCATGGCTTCACGTAACCCTGATCGGGGGGCTAAACGGGTACTCCACCTTGCCCAAGGGTGTCCCGTAGACTAACGGAGGAAAGGAGGCGTCTTACATCTCCTTTGATAGGGGATAACCCTACCCCGCTAACCGAAGAGTCTGTAGTACTGTGTTGAAATTAGAATTTTTTTCAAATAAAACTTTACCGTTAAGGCCTATAAACATAAGTGTGGAAAATCTAAAATCAAGCAATGGTAAAATGCGACAATGTGAAGACGTTGCTTGCCGTAAATTCAACGAAGACCGAACGGAGCACTTTATGTTTATGATTGATTGATTGATTGATTTAAGAACCGACATCACAGCATTCGGGGCATTCCCATAAGCGCTCCATCTCCATCCTCAGCAGCCAGCGAAGAGTTCCAACACCAATAGTTCCAGTAGCTTTATGATTATATGTCCGTCTCGCCTTTCCTCTGAACGTCGAGCGTCGGCCAAATCCTCTCGTCACTCCTCTCTGCCTCATTCTTGCCAGACTATGGTGATCCATTTGCTCCTCCGAGGTGTACACATGCTCCCACAAGGCCGCAACCACGTCTACCTTGTCATGCATCAATACTCCATTAAGTTTTGACGAGCCAGCCAATCTGTCCGCCTGTTTATTCCCCAGCACACCGGAACACCCCGGAGAAAAGACCCAGATGATGCTTGCCACCCGTGACCTCCGAAGCGAAGCAAGCCACTCTGCTCGAAGCCTGCCTGACCGCACCCTCATCAGCATGCTTTCTGAGTCAGTTACAATCACGATGTGTGTATGTATCGTGTTCTCCATCCAGCCTACCCGTGGTGGTAAACCAGTTTGCTTAATCTGCGGGTTTTGTGTTTCTGTTACAAAAAAATTTAATCTGGAACGACACTTCACGACCACACATTCAGACATAAATTCTCAATATCCGATCAATTCGGAGTTAAGAGAAGATTTCATAGCTAAACAAGAAAGTTCTCTGACCAGGCAACAGTCATTTTTCACCAAAGCTAACGAACAGGGCAAGAGTGCGGTTGTTGGCATCGTACGAAGTCGCTCTTCTGTTGTCTCGCAAAAAGAAGCCGTTTACCGATGCAGAAGAAATAATCAAGCCTTCCCTTAAAATTGCTGCTAGAATGCTTGGCGATAAAAAGTGTTAAAAAAAATTGATCAGATTCCTTTGCTTAATAATACTATGGCCAGGCGAGTTGAAGAATTAGCCAACGATGTTCATCGTCAAGTTACAAGTAGCAGCTCTATCCTGCCACTGGATTCAGATGGACTCAGGCGAGAGAGTGAGGTCGACGAATTGCGCAACTCTTCCTCACTTTAATCCAATTCATCGCACAAGTCATTCTTCATCCAACAACAACAACAACAACAACAACAACAACAACAACAACAACAACAACAACAACAACAACAACAACAACAACAACAACAACAACAACAACAACAACAACAACAACAACAACAACAACAACAACAACAACAACAACAACAACAACAACAACAACAACAACAACAACAACAACAACAACAACAACAACAACAACAACAACAACAACAACAACAACAACAACAACAACAACAACAACACCAACAACAACAACAACAACAACAACAACAACAAAAACAAAAACAACAACAACAACAAAAACAACAACAAATACAACAACGACAAATACAACAACAACAAATACAACAACATCACCACAAGTAGCAGTTTGTTTTTTTTGCGTATCCTTTTACAGGACTTAGCTGTCAACAGCAGCATCTTTCAGCTGTCTGTTGATCTCTTGGCAAGATTACGCTCAGTAGTTTATAAGTAGCAGTACATATCAAAAATTGTAAATTTTTTTCATTGGCAGTGGATGAATCCACTGACATTTCTGGCACAGCTCAAGTCGCAGTTTCTGTTCGAGAAATAAACGATAATTTTAAGACATTGAAGAAATTCTAGGGCTTGAATTAATGCATGCGACTACTAAAAGGACTGATCTGTTTGAAACTCTGAAGTTGTGTGTAGAGAAAAACAACATAGAATGGACCAAATTGGACAGTGTTTGCACCGACGGTGCTCCGGCATTGACGGGTAAAAAGTCTGGATGTCTAGCATTATTGGAACAGTTTCTTGGCCGTAATATATTAAAATATCATTACATCATTCAGCAAGAAGCTCTGCGTGGGAAGACATTAAATCTGAAACAAGTCATGGATGTTGTTCTGAGACGTGTGAACAAAAGTCGAAGTAAGGCGTTAAACAGGCGTGAGTTCAAACAGTTTCTATCAGACCTAAACGAGGAATACTCGTTACACTGTGATGTCAGATGGCTATCTAAAGGGAAAGTTTTGTCATGTTTCTGGGCACTGAAAAAAACGTTTCTATCTGTTTCTGTCTGAAATAAATGAAGTGCCTACATGCCTCGTTGTAGATCCACTTCGGCTGTGCCATAATATAACTTATTGAGAATCCACAACAGACATTTAGTTTAGCTCGTTAACCGTAACACCAACAAAGTCTCATGCAATGAACTTGAAAATGAAATAAGGACGTGGCTCCGGTAAAAGTTTAACACCGTTTTAATTTGGTGTTGCAGAATAACAACAATATAATTTCGGTGTCACTATAGATCTGCTCCCGTCCACCGGGACAACATCTATTTAAATTATCCACAGTTAATATGTTTATAGAGGAAGACCGAGAAGAAAATACCTGGATGGCTTGGCCACGTGGCATGGACGAGACAGGAACACTGAGCTGATCCACGACTCTGGTGATCGAGTGAAATGGCGAATCATGACCGCCCACGCTTTCCGGCATGGCACATGATTGATTGATTGAATATGTTTATACCTGCATCATTATTTACCTTGCCACCCAGCCTATTTCCATTTCACTGCTCTTTCGATCGGTGCCGTTACGTTCGTGATAAATTCATCTAGTTTTCGGTTCACTTTTCTTAGATCCGTAGCTTCTTCTTAACAAATGCCTCCCGTTGTTATCCACTTGAAGTTCAAGTACACTTGCATCCAAATATCCAATGGCCACACGAATTTAGTTCCACAATCGAAAAACTCATCTAGTCTTGAAGATGGCACAACAGCGTATGTTTCTTTGTTGTCGTGTGACGTCTCTCGTCTCCCTTAGGTCCTTTGTGCACTATCCACTTTGGTGCATACTTAGGAAAAATCCCTGTATCCTCTCTCCGCATCCTGTGTTGCTGTAATAGCTATATGGCACTACAGAACGGGAATGTCTGCTGAACGATGACTGGCTTAATGACCTGGCATTTTTAGTGGACATCACGTCTCATTTAAACTCTTTAAATGCGAGGATCCAGGGAAAAAACTAACTAGTCACAAACTTGTGCGATGACATTTCTTCATTTAAAATGAGACTAGCCCATAATCGGGCACTCTAACGATGTTTATATTTTACCTCGACACCGTAACGGTTATTATAACTAATTTACCCGGGAAGGTTAACCCGGTCAACAAACGCCCGCAGAAGTCGGATGTGTCGGCCTACAGGCGCAGTATCGCAGCTCCGCTGTAAACAGGCACAACACAATCACATCCGAAAAAAAGACTCCGGATAAACGCAGCAGAAGAAGAAGTAACTAATTTAATGAATTTTTAGCAATTTTTTATTACGACATAATGTTTCAGACTTGTTCTACATACAAAGTGTAGTGAGACTTTACAAACATTCGGTATTTTCAGACGATCAGCGACGAGGGCAGACTGCTAAATCATATAAAAACTAACGTATGTCAAGAAAAGTGTCAGTGCGTGATTCGGTTAACGGGTGCAATTTTTTCACAGACCTTTGTGGGTCATCGCAGGAGCTACAGAGTTGATGTTCTGTGCCACAGTTTCGGCATGAAGAGCAGCTAGAAAGTCGAATAGGGCCCTGGAGACGTGAGTATACAGAAGAATGTGTCGTATTTCATGGAAATAGAAACAATCAAATATAGAGGTTCTAGAAAAACTGGGAATGAAAAGAGAGTAGATGAAAGAAATAAATTAAGAGGCAAGTTAAATATTTTGGCCACTTTAGAAGACATCGCACTCTTATAAAAATCATACTGGAGTGCAAGGTTGAGGACAAGCGAGCAAGAGGTAGACAACGATACAAGTGGGAAGATAACAAGAGATGGACTAACATCAACCTGACAGTTAGATAGGTAGTTAGTCGACAGATCATTATCATTGCACATCAAACCATTCAGTCCGTAAGTGCTCGGATTCCCACCTCAGCAAATCCCGCAGCGTGTAGCGGCTCGCGACACCAGTTCGGTGTGTTTATTACTCTTCTTTGGCTTCCTGCTTAGTGTTCTTGTTTGGCCACACCTCTTTCAACTTGCTGTTGTAGATTCCCAGTCATCGCTTGGTTCTCGTAAACGACTTATTTCTCGTAGAGCATTCAGAATGTATGTCTGGCCCATGGCTCGCCAGCCTTCCATAGTAGCCGTACCTGCAAGCCTGTCAGCCCGCTCATTCTCTTGTACACCCACATGCTCTGGCATGAAGATGAAACTAATCTTTGCCAGCCGAGACCGCTCCAGAGACAGATGCCACTCTCTTCGGACCCACCCCATCTCTATCCTCCTGAGCATACTTATTGAGTCACTAAAGACACATGCCCGATTGAATGTCTGTGTCTCGAGCCATGTTATTGCTTTACTTACTGACATGATTTCCATAGTCAGGATGCTTGTGGTCAAAGCAAAAGAGCCAGACTCTTCCTTCACAATTTTCCCTCCGGCCTGAGCCGTAAAGGTCCATGAATTTCTCACTCCTCGGACGACCGACCCATCCGATGTCGTGTAAATGACAGCACATCCTTTAAAGAATTCTCGAAGATCAGAGACTGTACTTCCGCCTCCACAGCAGCTAGATTTTCTAGTCTGCATTTCCTGTCTCGTTGTGTGCACACTGGAAAGGATGTACAGAACTATGTTGGCATTTGTACCCACTCCTCGCCAGGTTCTAAGTCCTCAAGTGCACATATCTGTATAAGAATGTCTTCGGCTTTACCCATCCACGACCTTCCTCTTTTTAACCTCGATAACATCTAGAAACGGAACAACATCATCTAGAAATATCTGCATGTATGGCAGCTGGTGTGTCGCAGAAGATACGAGTTTTTCTTGCCTTATTCAGAAATGTGTGGCTTTTCGTTTTCTAGTGACTGCCGTTTCCATCAATGATGAAATGTGTTTTCGAGGATTTTTGTGTTTGGCATTCTGGCGACGGCATTATGTTCAGTGAAATATTTCTTTACATCTGCCCGAGGTTGTTTTGTTGCGTGAATTGAATTTCGGAGGGCAAATGGCGTGGCTGGCTAGAAAACATCTAGAAACGGAACAACAACATCAAGAAACATCGAGACTTTGTAGGTGAACATCTGGTTAGGAAAGTGACTGCCACTTCCATCAAGGATGAACTGTATGTTTCGTAGAGGACTTATGTGGTGACATTCTGGCGGCGACATTATGCACAGTGTGCCTGAGCGGGCCGTTGTCTTTTCCACTTTTAACATGGGGCAGTGGGGAACATTTTATGTGATATTCACTGGCACGGGAATGGGGCATAATGCGGATGACCCATTGCTGTTATGTTGGAACCGCGACTAACGACTAACGATTCTGTATGGTTATTACTCGATATCCCTGAACTTTTATGTGGTCTTTGCCATGCTTCGGCAAGGGAATCAGATTCCTGTGTAACTACTCCTCCTTGATGCTAGCACTCCCTATACTGTTGTTGTACATGTCTGATAGTTTCTCTAGCTCGTTGTCGGTACATATATTGATGTAGTCATATCTTATACCATCTGGCCCTGGAGCGCTGATTTTGATCGTCGAAGCACAGCCCTGATCTCTTTCACTGTCACTATATCTTCGTCCGAAATGTTCTGGGTCTTGCACATCTCTGAGGTAACCTCCGTGGCAAGATTTCGGCCTCTCATGTCTGTCTGGTTGCACTGCTCTAGATAGTGTTCGAAGAGGGCTTTGCACTTATTCTCGTCAGTCTTCTGTCAGATGAGGTCAGCACCTTGGAAGCTAGGAATACTCTTATTCTTGACTACCCTACTCATGCTTTTATGTGGTCGCCAGAACAATTTCAGTGCTTACTCTTTGACATACCTCTGCCCATTTTTCACTTTTAACCACCTTAACCAGTTTTTTTTTATTTTTTTTTATTTTTTTAATTTTTAAATTTTTTTTTAAATAGCTAAATTTTGGGTGCATCTCTCTAAGTGCATGCATTGACTAGGATGTGCAACTTTGTTCTTCTTGGCGTTTTGCCATTTCCTTACAGCACTATGCTTATTCACCAAAGACCTTTTCCAACTCAAAATTCCACCACGGTGGCTGCTCCCAGCTTTTTTGTCCTGCCCTGAAGCGTTCTGCGCGTGTCGCGCCTTATTTTGCTCACCACATCTTGCCCTGTACTGTCATGCTGGAAAATCTTGACCGTTGACTTGTGCTGCCTGGTTCTGCCTTTCTGCACAAATATGCTGCAAGGGTGGTGGTCGCTGCTATGGTACTCTAGGACACCCCATCTACACCCCATCTGTTGTGAGTGAAGGAGAAGCCAGCGCCAGGTCAACAACACTATCCTCATGAGCTTCTCACATGTCGGACCACCAACCCATCTGTGTAGATGACATGCAAACAGAAAAGGACGTACAGAAATCTGTTGGCACTTGTACCCATTCCTCGCCAGGTTCTAAGTCCTCAAGTGCACATATCTGTATAAGAATGTCTTCGGCTTTACCCATCCACGACCTTCCTCTTTTTAACCTGCCGCCCTTCGCCTTCCTAATTTCACTATGCAGTTGATGTTGTGTATTTGCGTTAACTCTAAGGTCGGCACGTGCTCTGCAAATTTGTATTCTGTCTTCAATGGTTGGAAAATCAAGAAGGTAGCGCATCGCCTTGTATACTGTATCTCTTGTACATCCAAGAATAATGTGCATAGCATCGTTCTGTATCCTTTCCATCCTAGGGCATGTTTCCTTAGTGACTCAGTGAGCATGCTCAAGGGGATAGAGATGTGGTGGATCCGAAGAGAGTGTTTTCTGTCTCTGGAGCGGTCTCGGCTGGCAAAGATTAGTTTCATCTTCGTGCCAGGGCATGCGGGAGTACAAGGAAATGAGCGGGCTGACAAGCTCGCAGGTAAGGCTACTGTGGAGGGCGGATGCGCCATGGACCTGGCTGACATTCTGCGAGAACCAAGTGATGACTGTGAATCTACAACCATGGTCAGACTGCGAGAACAGCAAATTAAAAGAGGTGTGGCGAAACAAGAACAATACGCAGGAAAGCAAAGAAGATTGATAAACCAATACAGAACTGGTGTCATTAGCCGCTACACGCTTAGGATTTGCCGAGGAGGGGATCCGAGCACTTATGGAATGAATGGTTCGATGTGCAATGAGGATTATCTGTCGACTAACTAACTACCTAACTAACTAACTAACTAACTAACTAACTAACTAACTAACTAACTAACTAACTAACTAACTAACTAACTAACTAACTAACTAACTAACTAACTAACTAACTAACTAACTAACTAACTAACTAACTAACTAACTAACTAACTAACTAACTAACTAACTAACTAACTAACTAACTAACTAACTAACTAACTAACTAACTAACTAACTAACTAACTAACTAACTAACTAACTAACTAACTAACTAACTAACTAATTAACTAACTAACTAACTACCTAACTAACTAACTAACTAACTAACTAACTAACTAACTACCTAACTAACTAACTAACTAACTAACTAACTAACTAACTAACTAACTAACTAACTAACTAACTAACTAACTAACTAACTAACTAATTAACTAACTAACTAACTACCTAACTAACTAACTAACTAACTAACTAACTAACTAACTAACTACCTAACTAACTAACTAACTAACTAACTAACTAACGAACGAACGAACGAACGAAAGAACGAACGAACGAAGGAAGGAAGGAAGGGAGGGAGGGAGGAACTAACTAACTAACTAACTAACTAACTAACTAACTAACTAACTAACTAATACAGTTGAGATTTCGAAAAATTGTTAATGGAACACATTTTTGCACAGAAATGCCACTGAATGGTGATGATGCTGATGATTAGATATAACACAGGCTTGAACAGAACATTGATATTTCTTTTTAAACATTACTTAATAAACCCTTAAATTAAAGTTATAAGTATTAATTTCGACAATTTGTAAAAAAGCAACAATAGCTCAGTTGATAGTGACCTGGATTTACGAGACAATGTGAACACAGGTTAGAGCAGTGGTTCCCAAGCTTTTCAAGCAAAGGGCCATATTTACTATTTTCTGTAGTTAAGCGGACCACAACGTTATAAAATTGTAAAAATCGTGCAATGTCATTCTTACCTTTCTTAACTTTCGTCAACAAACTTCTAAAACTTTAAAGGCAGTCAATGTCAGTACTTCTTCTTCTTCAGCGTTCCGAGCCATTGAGGTTCTTTGCTGCAGATACAATCCGTCTCCATTCGTCTCTCTGGTTGACCTTCTCTTGTCAGTCGTTGATTCTAAGTGCTTGTAGGTCTGTATATATATTATCTGTCCAACGTCTTCTTTGTCTACCTCGGGGTCTAAGGTCATTTATTTCCTGAGGGTAAGCGAGTTTTGTTTCCCTGTTGTCTTCCATTCTTTCTATATGCCCCAGCCATTGTAGTCTATTAGCCTTCATGATACCAGTGATTAGCGGGGACTTAAACAGATCATAAATGTCTTTGTTACTTCTTCTTTTCCACTCTCCACTTTGTGTATCCCTGTTGAGTTGAGTTGAGTTGAGTTAAGAACCGACATCACTGCACTCAGGACATTCCCAAACGTGCTCCGTCTCCTCGTTCAACAGCCAGCGAAGAGTCATACTACAAATCGTTGCCACCGCTATCTGATTAAAAGTTCTCCTGGTCTTCCCTCTCAGTTTTGATATTCTTCCAGAACCCCTGCCGATCCCCCACAATCTCATTCTTTCCACATATGGGTTCTCAATCTGTTCCTCCGCCTTCTCCACCTGGTCCCACAAGCGCACGACCACCTCCCCTTTGTCTATAGGCAAAATACCACCAAGAGGTGCCCTCCCTGCTAGCCTATCAGCCTGTTCATTCCCTCGCACACCCGCATGGCCAGGGCAAAATATCCATACAATTCTTACGATCTGTGACCTCTGAAGCGACGAGAGCCATTCCACACGAAACATTCCTTTCTCCGCCTTGCTAAGCATACTCTTTGAATTGTGTATCCCCAATGGGTCTAAAGATGCGTCTCAAAACTTTGTTCTCAAAGGTTTGTAACAAGGCTTCGTCTCCTTTCATTGTACTCCAGGTTTCAGAACCATACAGCACAACTGGTCTGATAAGTGTTTTGTATATTGTGATTTTGGTGTTACGAGATAGCGCATTTGATTTTAGTAGATGTTGTAGTGTATAGTATATCTTATTTCCTGAGTTGATTCTAGTTTGTATTTCTTCCCTTATTATTTTGGAGCAGTTGAAGATTGTACCCAGGTATTTGTATGTTTCCGTTCTTTTAATGGTCATATTATCTATTTGTACTACATTGTGGTAAATTTTTGGTTTACAAATCACAAGTTCATTTAACTGCCTGTTAGTCATTTACTGCCAATGTAGTACCTTGCGGTGTATGGCAGGGGGGTCTTTGAGCCTGAGGAATTAAGGCCGCCTGGCTAGTGCAGTCGCCGCGAACTTTGCAGGTTAGGATTTTCTTTTTTCCCCCGACAGAAAAAAATCCCACGCCTTACCGAGGATTCGAACATGGGTCTCCCGAAGGAGAATCTGGCATTCTAGCCACTCGTCCAACCACTCCTCTGTTCATTTAACAATACATTTCAGTTCAGTTTCGAAAATCACGATTAATGAATAAATTTACAATTGTAACTGTTCTTGGTAACCAGTTACGTAAGTTCAGATGCCAGTTTATCAATGTCTGGGCACAAATCTGTCGTGCCCAAAGTCATAAGCGCAGCTAGGTTACTGTCGGTGAGTCTGGACCGTTGCTTGTTTTTTTTTTTTTGTAACGATCATTGCGGAAAATGACTGTTCGCATCTTAAGTCGAGCCAAAACGACAAATGTATCTCTGGGCGAATGAATACAAGTGTTCAAATTGTTCGACAGGCAATAGTCACCAGAATGAATCATATGATGAGTTGAAGGTGAAGCAAGCAGCTCCAGAAATTTACATCTCAGTGCAGAATTGCATTTTAAATCAATTACTCCGTGCTGGAGGTTTTGCTGTAATTGACAGAGCTTGGTATCAGGAAATACGAACGGATTTATGAAGAGGGCAACATTATTCTCCTCTATTGTGAATTCTTGAAATCTCGACTGAAAGATATCCAGAAGACTTTCAACTTTCACTTTGTACTGTAACAAGTCACATTTCTTTTCCATCACAAGCGTCTTCAGAGTTGGAAACGCCTCTAAAGACCCTTCAGTCAGCTGTCCGATAAACCGTCGTAGTCTCATTTTCTCATCTCATCTCATCTCATCTCATCTCATCTCATCATGTTCCACTTGTACTTTGCGGTGTCGAGGTAAAATATAAACATCGTGAGAGTGCCCGATTATGGGCTAGTCTAATTTTAAATGAAGAAATGAATTGTGAATTGTTTTTTTTCCCTGGATCCTTGCATTTAAAGAGTTTAAATGAGACCTGATGTCCACCAAAAATGCCAGGTCATTAAGCCAGTCATCGTTCAGCAGACATTCCCGTTCTGTAGGCACTTTATTTATTTCAGACAGAAACAGATAGAAAATATTTTTCAGTGCCCAGAAACGTGACATAACTTTCCCTTTAGATAGCCATCTGACATCACAGTTAACGAGTATTCCTCGTTCAGGTCTGATAGAAATTGTCTGAACTCACGCCTGTTCAGCGCCTTACTTCGAATTTTGTTCACACGTCTCAGAACAACATCCATGACTTGTTTCAGATTTTATGTCTTCCCACACAGAGCTTCTTGATGAATGATGTAATGATATTTTAATATAGTACGGCCAAGAAACTGTTCCAATAATGCTATACATCCAGACTTTTTACCCGTCAATGCTGGAGCACCGACGGTGCATACACTGTCCAATTTGGTCCATTCTATGTTGTTGTTCTCTACACACAACTTCAGAGTTTCAAATAGATCAGTCCTTTTAGTAGTCGCATGCATTGATTCAAGCCCTCCCCCGATATGTCTCCACCATGCCGTGGTGGGGGAGCTTGCGTGTCCCATCGACCCCATGTGCTTGCCGATGGATGAAAATTACATATCGGACAGCTTATGGGATAGGGGCCAGTCTAAGAGAGACACAACCTGCTGCTCTGCTGGTAGACTGAGGATAGCAGTCAAAATCTTACATCAGGCGCCCGATGGCAGAAGTTCTTGGTCTGGACAATACTCTAAGGCTCTCTGTCGAGGGTTTAGGCTAAAGGCCGCTAAGCCACAGACCCTCGGATGTGAGAGCCGGGCCGATACCCACCTACCGAAAAACAGAGGTGGCATACTGAGCACGCTACATGCCCAGTTCTGATACTTGTTCGAAGGCTCTCAGCTGGGGGATATGAGGGCCTGGCCGTTTCTCGTTCACTGCTGCACGGAGGTAAAGTGCTGAGCCGGCAGCACATGTAGCCTACCTCGTGAGCGAGTACTAAAATGCAGAAAGTGTCCGAGTCGAATGAAATGGCTACGAAAACTGTCTGTATCTAACCCATAGAGTGTAGACAAAAGTGAAAAAAACGTCTCAATAACACGAAATGGAACGCACGGCTAGCGAATCCATTGCGTGGTCCGAAGTCAAAAGCAAAAGCTTACCGAGTGGATGCCGCCCGCAGTCTGACCGTTCCTAGTGTGTGCTTGAGCGACCAGTGGCAAGCCCAACACATGGAAGTGAGGAACTAAAGCAGCCATGAGCAGGACGTCGCATCTCTTTGGGTGAGCCCAGTCTCAGAGCAATATGTGTAGGCTCTGCAATTATGGAAGCCTCTTTGGGTAGCCTTGGAAGGCCCATGGTCTGCCCCTGCCTTCCCTTGAGGGTTAACCGTGATGTCGATGATCGTTCTATCTTGACCAGCTGAGATGTGGGCGACATCACTACATTAAGTCTAACGTGCCTCGAAACCCGAGGAAGGCTAACCTCATTAAAAATGCCTGCTGAAGTCGGAAGTGCCATATGGGTGGCAAACTAAAAATTGGCACTACGCATTTACGTCCGAGTGAAATGTCTCGTCGGAATGTCTCTTGTGCTAGGAACAGCTCTGACTACCTAGTTTCCGAATGCCGCTCTTGTTCGGAACAGCTCTGACTATGTAGTTTTCCGAATGTCCGACGTGTCTGGAACAGCTCTGACGGACACAACGACAAGCACGTGTCCGAAAAACTCGCTAAGTGGATATTGACTGCAGACCAGTCTGGTCTGTGCGGGAACGGCCCGATATATTGAAGTGAGGAATTAAAGCAGCCATGAGCATGACGTGACGATTCCCACGGAGAGCCCAGCACCAGGGCGTTATGTGCCGGCCCTGCAATTTTGGAAGCCACCCTGGATGGCGGAAAATGCCATGGAATGTCCCTGCCTTCCTTTGAGGGACGACCGTTGTCTTCGACCGTTCCAATTTGGCCAGCTGGGTTGTGGACGGTACCTCAAACAGTGAGAGTCTCCCAGGAATGCTACCTGGTCAAAAAAAAAAAAAGCACGCTTAAGCCGGTTGTGTTGGCCTACGGGTTTCGGCCCAAGGGCGCATAACAGACACACCGCAATCACATCTGAAAAAACACTCCGGATGAACGCAAAGAAGAAGAAGAAGATTCAAGCCCTAGAAGTTCTTCAATGACTTCAAAATTATCGTTTATTGCTCGAACAGAAACTGCGACTTGAGCTGTGTCAGAAATGTCAGTGGATTCATCCACTGCCAATGAAAACAATGTACAATTTTTGATATGTACTGCTACTTGTGTTGTTGTTGTTGTTGTTGTTGTTGTTGTTGTTGGTGGTGGTGGTGGTGGTGGTGGTGGTGGTGGTGGTGGTGGTGGTGGTGGTGGTGGTGGATCAAGGACGACTTGCGCGATGAATTGGATTAAAGTGAGGAAGAGTTGCGCAATTCGTCGACCTCCCTCTCTCGCCTGAGTCCATTTGAATCCAGTGGCAGGACAGAGATGCCACTTGTAACTTGACGATGAACATCGTTGGCTAATTCTTCAACTCGCCTGGCCATGGTATTATTAAGCAAAGGAATCTGATCAAATTTTGTTTTACACTTTGTATCGCCAAGCGTTCTAGCAGAAATTTTAAGGGAAGGCTTGATTATTTAAGGCTTGACTTCGTACGACGCCAAAGAATTATTGAGATTATTGAAGGCTTGACTTCGTACGACGCCAAAAACCGCACTATTGCTCTGTTCGTTAGCTTTGGTGAAAAATGACTGCTGCCTGGTCAGAAAACTTTCTTGTTTAGCTGTGAAATCTTTTCTTAACTCCGAATTGATCGGATATTGAGAATTTATGTCTGAATGTGTGGTCGCGAATTGTCGTTCCAGTTTAAATTGTTTTGTAACAGAAACAGAAAACCCGCAGATTAAGCAAACTGGTTTACCACCACGGGTAGGCTGGACGGAGAACACGATACATACACACATCTTGATTGTAACTAATTCAGAAAGCACGCTGAGGAGGGTGAGGACAGGCAGGCTTCGAGCAGAGTGGCTTACTTCGCTTCGGAGGTCACGGGTGGCAAGCATCATCTGGATCTTTTCTCCAGGGCGTGCCGGTGTGCTCGGGAATGAACAGACGGACAGATTGGCCGGCTCGGCAAAACTTAATGGAGTATTGATGCATGACAAGGTAGACGGGGTTGCGACCTTGTGGGAGCATGTGTACACCTCGGAGGAGCAAATGGATCACCATAGTCTGGCAAGAATGAGGCAGCGAGGAGTGACTAGGGGATCTGGCGGACGCTCGACGTTCAGAGGAAGGGCGAGACGGACATATAATCAGATTGCTACCGGAACTATTGGTGTTGGAACTCTTCGCTGGCTGCTGAGGATGGGGATGGAGCGCTTATGGGAATGCCCCGAATGCTGTGATGTCGGTTCTTAAATCAATCAATCAATCAATCAATCAATCATAACATAAATTGCTCCGTTCGGTCTTCGTTGAATTTACGACAAGCAACGTCTTCACATTGTCGCATTTTACCAATGTTTGATTTTAAATTTTCCACACTCATGTTTATAGGCTTTAACGGTAAATTTTTATTTGAAAAAATCTAATTTCAACACAGTACTACAGACTCTGCTAAACAGTTGTAATAGGCGACAACATGGCGCCTTGCGCACTTGGTCGACAAGGCGTTGCGAACTGAACAGGCGCATTCGATAATATCTTAGCATAACAACCATGAGCAGAGTAAATTATTGTACACTAAATGGGAGCTCCAAGTGCATTTTTGAAATTATTAAAATATATTATATTAAATAACGAGGCGTGCCTTTTTTTGATACCTGGCGGGCCACAAGTGGCCCGCTGGCCGTGGTTTGAAAACCTCTGGGTTAGAGAGATCAAATCGTGGCAGAAGTATGATTAATATTATTGAAAAGAAGTATTGAAGATTTCAATTGCAAACCGAAAAAAAATTCTATGAAATAATTAAGAAAGGAAGCGTAAACAAAATACAATGAGATGTAACCTGCAATAATATAGAACAAGAAGGTAAAATGGATTAAACACACACATTTAAGCATAGCACAACACAACAATGCGTTCTTGTAACTAGAAATAAAATATCACTTATATAGGAGACAATAGAGATGAGCTGTTACGGAGACATAGTGGAAGGGTATAATAGGTGTGTCACGGAGACAGTGTGGATAAGTGTCACGGAGACATGGCCGATGTGTCGGAGAAATATTGTAGATAAGTGCCACGGACATAGTGGATTTAATGTGGGTGTAGCGGATTAGGTGTGGTTAGTAGTATGTCAGGTCCTAACTAAGTAGCATTTGTGGTGGCAACCACCGATATTTTACTATATAAAAAGTCTATCACCACATAGAAAACGTCATATTTTACGACCACAACGGACCACATTTTCAAAAAAATTGGCGGGAAATTTCTTGGGACTTGTTGTCCTGGTGACTATTTCCGATTGACTACTTCCGGTCCCGGGTACCCCCTACCGATCGCCCATTACACAGGTGCCTCCGCAGACCGCCTTGGCTTCCCCCGACCGCTTCCGAGACCATTCAAAGACAGCGAAGCAAAAACCGTGTATGTGGGAATACTTATATAAGTGTGCGTGTGTGTGTGCGTCTGCGGTGCGGTGTGCGCGACCCCCAGTCATATCGACCCTTCGATGAAGAAGACCGAAGTCAATATGACTGAGAATTGACTTACTTCATCTCTCGAGCTAACCCGAGGATCCATAATTGGATGATGAATAAACTTTTGTACGCTTCAACAGAAGTCCCGACCCCATGTATAACCTTTAACCGTTTGGTGAAAATCTGGTTTAGAAAATATACTAGACAGTCATATAATTTTATTAAAAATTAATCCCAAAACTTAATTAATCACCAAAATTTCTTGTATGTATATTGGAGAATAGGCACGTCAATAAAACCTACGAGTCTCCATTAATTTAAACCATAGAGTATCAATATATACATTAAAATATGTAATATTATTAAACAGCAAAGTTATACCCCTTAATTATAAAATTATGGCAAGGGGAGAGTAATCGGTCCCTTGACTCAACCAGAATTTTCCCCCTTCTACACACTAACTTCCCCCTGAAGTACCGTTTACCTGCCCGTAAGCAACCAATGACGCTTCACCGAGCACGCCACCGCGAGAAAAATACAAAGGCTAGTCAGCGACGGACATACAAGATTAAACGATACCGGTCATGCAGAACGCCTACGGAATTGTCAATTAACATGGACAACCTTCAATGCTTATTGTAGATAGCGATCAGAAAACTGTGAAGGGAATATTTGTGCCGAAAAGATAACATATACCTATGCGAAGCTATTACACACATAGATTGAGATATTAAATATAAATAGATATGTATGTATTTATGTATGTAATTCTATAGCTGTAGGTAGGTTGTCCCAAATGGTTAAGTCGTATATATGTACTTGCCTTGATGACTTAGTCACGCGGGATATGTGTGCGAGTCTGTGTGTGTGTGTGTGTGTGTGTGTTATCAATTACAGGACGTCGCAGTCAGACCCAACATTGTTTGGCTGTTCGTGTGCCACCATGGTTTACCGTGTCATAGGACGACCAAAGCGTGGGTGTACTGTCGTGTGCGCGCGCGCGTCTGTGTGTGTGTGTGTGTGTGTGCTATCAATTACAGGACGTCGCATTCAGACCCAACATTGTTTGGTACGCATGTACCATCAGGACATCTGTGCACATGTGTGCGCGCATGTATTCGTGTGTGCGTGCGTGGGTGTGCTACCAATTACAGGACGTCGCAGTCAACCTCATCATTCAATGGATTGTCAACCGGCCTTGGGCAAGTTTGCGATTCTCATTTTGAATGAACGCCAACCAGGTCAGGGGCGTATGAAGAGGGTGTATCAACAGCTTGTTGTCTATCTATTACAGGACGTCGCAGTCTGTCCCAATATTGTTTATACAATGTATTTACAGGACGTTGCAGACAGCACCAACATTGATTGATGTATGTGTACCATCAGGACATCTATGTGTGTGTGTGTGTGTGTGTCTGCGCATCCGTGTGTGAGTGTTTGCGTGCGTGCGAGCGCATGTGAGCGCTCGTAGGAAAACTTCAATATTTGGGGAGTGGCTGTGGAGTGGGCGTAAAAGAGGTTTTCTGGTAGTAAAATGATGGGTGAGTCAAGAGGCGATGGGGGTAAAATGCGTGCGTGAGATTTGTGCTTGCGTGCGCGCGCATGTGCGCTCTCGTAGGAAACTTCAATATTGGGTCTCATCTCACAACCAAAGCTATCACTCGTATTATAGTTGTGTCTATCTATTACATACTACAGTCAAGTTGTAATGGATTGCATTCACAGGACGTCGCAGTCAGCCCCAACATTCATGCTTCTTGGGCAAGCTTGCCGATGTCTTTCTGACCATCCGGTACCCATGATCGTCTGTAGTGTCTGTCACTAGGATTACCATCATCAGCATCACCCACCGCCACCAACAAACAAATCATTAGTATCATCATCATCATCATCATCATCATCATCATCATCATCATCATCATCATCATCATCATCATCATCATCATCATCATCATCATCATCATCATCATCATCATCATCATCATCATCATCATCATCATCATCATCATCATCATCATCATCATCATCATCATCATCATCATCATCATCATCATCATCATCATCATCATCATCATCATCATCATCATCATCATCATCATCATCATCATCATCAGCTCATCATCACCAGCATCATCTGAGGGTGACCGACTGGGTTACTCAGCACGGGGCTATGTCAACGGAGTAACCGTTCATGAACGTGTTCAGACACATCTTTGAGAGAAAACGGAGGATAACGCAGAGTGTACTGACCGGGTAAACCTGGTTGAACATGCTTAGACATGTTTTCTATGTTGCATCAGCCATACATTCTGTATAAAAAGGACCACAAAGGCGGGTTTAAGACACTACACTTGCAACAAGACCTATCTAAAACACCTCAGCGAATAGACCACAGTGGTAAGTAGCACCGTGTGTGTGTGCTATATTGTCTTGTTACAGGTCGTCAAGTCGGTATAGTGCTGTCACTAGCGTATAACTCAAAAGCTACATGAGGCAACTAACAAGAATACACCGCAAGGTATACCTGCCCGATATAGGAATACTAATACAGATACTAATGACGGTTGTAATCAACATCAGCTTCACATTTACCATCGAGTGACGTGGGTGGAAATTACGCCTCACATCTCGATGGTTGGCACTGAATAGTATCATTCCGGGTGATTGTCTGTCCTCTCAGACATCAGCTGCTGTAATCCGGTAGGGTAGCGGCTGTGGTGCATTCCAATTGTGTACATATGAAACATGTTTTTCATTAAACCATACTTTCTATGTTCACTAAAATGTATTATGATTTTGTCCATCTACAGATTCAAACCAAGACGACCAGTCCCTCATTGACACGTGACCCACACCGAGTCTGGAACGCACAAACGTATGTGTACATATCAGGTCTCCACTATTTGTAGTGTAACATATAGGCGTCTACTATCATAGCCTCTTTCTATGCAGTGTATGGAAACATGCTGTATTCAACCATTCAGTACTGAACATTATCCCGTTCTCTCTACAGAGGGAAAAAATAATGTGCTGACACTGGAGAATCTATAGTCATGCTCTGTGGTCACTGATGTATTTAATGAATGTATATCACTAATGTATACGATCTCAAAATACTCTTTCTCTTCAAAATGTGTCAAATCTATATAAAACTCAATTATGCGGTGTCAAAGTCAGTATGTAAAATTTTTACTGTCCCTAGTTATTTCATCTTTATCCTTTCCCCATACTGAAAATTTGCAGACACGGAAAAATAGCGAGACCATTGACTGGTTACAAGAAGTGAAATCTCGAAACAATTGCTTACAAGAAGTGAAATCGCGAGGCCATTGCTTACAAGGTTGAAAGCTCGAAGGTATTGAGCGGTGTATAAGAAAGGAAGACATCAAGCGGTCTAGCACAAAATATTGGTATGTATGCTTTCATCATTTTTCATTAACTATCGGTCATCACTAAATATTTTCACCCCTAAGTGGTGGGGACCATTAAAGATAGTCACCATTTCTCACTAATATAGTACAACTCTATGACATACAATATAAAATAACACAAAGAACAAAATTACGAACCAAGGCGTTACTAACCATCACTATAAAAATATAGTTACGGAGAAGACCCTCTGTAAGGATAAAAAGAAAATGAAATAATTTACTAGGTGTGACATCATAAACTTCAAATCTTTTTGTTTTCTTTTGATTTTTTCCTAACAATGTATGTGATATGAAACAATTTTTGTAGATATGCTATCAGCATGACTATCGCATGTTTTGTGTCGGACTATAATGATGTTGTCTTTTCTTCACAGCTGTTTGACAGTCGGTATATACAACGATTCTGAAAGTCTGAAACTAGTGGAAGACAACACAATTTTATAAGGGTCACTATACCTTTCCATTGGATCTACACACACGAGACATTATATAATACCCGAAACTACAAGAGTGTTGGAAATATTACTGAGCTATCACCAAGCCATTATCTAAATCCAGTCTTTTTCATCACTACATTTTTTTGGGTTCTATCATTATGGCAACTAGGCAGAAAATATCTATCTCTGCTCTATCTGTGGTAAAGTATTTACAGAAAGCCGCAGTCTTACACGTCCCATTAACACCGTACACAAAACCCAAACTCACACATGCCACATTTGCGGTAATCTATACAGTAGGAAAGATGCACTAAAACGACACATTCAAACTGATCACCAGACACCAACACCAACACATGTTACAACTACACCATCAAATGCGGACACTACAACATCAAATACTACACCATCAGGCACTGCATCAAGCAAAAGGAAAGCACAAGTAGACACACAGACATCTAAAATACCTAAACTTGATCATGTGGAATCAGAGGAAGCCGTCTTAGTTGACGAAGTAGATGAGGAACTAAAGACTATAGACATCATCCGCGACCCTGACGTCCAACATAAATATAGAGACGTCTGGCCCTACCTTAAGACACACCAGAACATCCACAAATATGTATCGACCTACAATTTTTTTCATCGACCAGACGCAACACAACCAATTGACTGGACCGAGACTTTAAGACCAATATTTGCTAGTCAGACATACAGGTTCAAAGTAAATTATTCACATCACATGATCTTACGTCATAAGGAGACAAGAGAACTTAGGTTTTTCCATTCTTCATCGAACAATGCATGCCAACTCGACATCCCCCACCTAGTTAAACATGAAAACGACTTTGACGAGTTTATAGAAATAGTTCAGGACAGTGACATGTTTAATTACCCCTACACAACAGACCTGACACTAAGTACCTAGTAGAGACAATCCCTGCGACAAGTTTCTATATATACCACATCACTGAACACCCGCTAGGTTGATTGCTGACATTAATATGATCTATTAAACATTAAAGTGGACATATGTGTGATAGTCTTACATGTGTGGTACAGTGAATTGTCCGTATCATTGAAAATAAAAAGACTCAATGTTGCCTGTCACTGTCTGTCACATTTCAAAAATTAACAATTAAATTTCTCTGTATGTTTTTAACTTGAATGTTTCATGTAGAAATTTAATTGTTAATTTTTTGTACAATTTTATTGTTGAAATTTTATTTTGTTCCTTCAATTATAGTGACATATTACATAAGATACGTTTAATTTTCTTAAATACAACTGTTGTTTGCATAGGGGACAGGCAAATATCTTATAAGTTTCGATGAACTTTGGTCAAACTTTTCACATTTGGTTAACAAAATTTCCTAGTTTTTTTTTTTTTTTTTTTTTAATGAGTTTTGTTTGAAATTTGGTCAAACTTGTCCAAAAATTTTCACCTTTGGTTAACACATTTTCTTACTTGGCCAAGGTTTTTTTTTACCATTTGGTTAACAAAGTTTCCTACTTTTTATAAGTATTTGTGAAATTTGGTCACACTTTTCACATCTGGACAACAAAATCGCCCACTTTTCATAAGTTTGGGTGAAAGTTGGCCAAACTTTTCAAGTTTGGTTAACAAAGTCTTCCTATTTTTCATATGTTTGACTGAGATTTGTATATGTTTGGTTTGAAATTTGGTTAACCTTTTCACATTTTGTTAACACATTTTCTTACTTGAGCAAGCTTTTTGCGCTTTGGTTAACACAGTTTCCTACTTTTCATAAGTTCGGGTGAAGTGTGGTCACACTTTTCACATCTGGACAACAAAATCTCCCACTTTTCATAAGTTTGGGTGAAAGTTGGCCAAACTTTTCAAGTTTGGTTAACAAATGTTTTCCTACTTTTCATATGTTTGACTGATATTTTTATAAGATTGACTTGCAATTTGGCTAACCTTTTCCCATTTGATTAACAAATTTTCTTACTTGACCAAGCCTTTTGCCCTTTGGTTAACAAGTTTTCCCACTTTTCATAAATTTGATTGAAATGTGGCCAAATATTTTTTCACTTTTGGGTAGCAGATTTTCCTACTTGACCTAGATATTCCCCTTTTGGTTAATAAAGTTTACTACTTTTCATCAGTTCGGATGAGATATTTCTGTATTTTGCCTAACATTTTCCCATTTGCCTGACAATTTTCCTTCTTTTCATAAGTTAGGTTGATCTATTTATAAGTTTAGTTGAAATATTTCTCTCTTTGGGTGATATTTTTTCCTCGTGGGGTAACAAATTTTCCTACTCTTCATAAGTTTGGTTGAAATTTGACCAATCTTTTCACATTTGGTTAACAAAGTTTCCTACTTTTTATAAATTTGGTTGAAATTTGATCAACCTTTTCACCTTTGTTTAACAAATTTTCCTACTTTTCATAAGTTTGGGTGAGCTATTTATAAGTTTGGTTGTAATCTGGTTAAGATTTTTTCACTTCCTAATTTTTATAAGTTTAGTTGAGATAATTATAAGTTTGGCTGAACATTCCAGTGTGATATTGTACGTCTCTCTCTCTCTGTTCCATCGTATCTTTGTTCTTGCATGACTTTGGTCTTGTCTCCTTGTTCCATAGTGTGCGTGTGTGTGTGTGTGTGTGTGTGTGTGTGTGTGTGTGTGTGTGTGTGTGTGTGTGTGTGTGTGTGTGTGTGTGTGTGTGTGTGAATTAATCCACATCTTTGCGCTACATTCAACATGAAAAACAAAGCTCGCATAGTCGTCAACATGAAAACAATGAAAAACCAGAAAGAGAAAAAAAAACAAAAACAAGCCAAGCAAGCCACTGAAAAAACCAACAAAACAAGAAATTTCTGTTTTCATTACTTTTATTTTTTCCTTCAAACACAATATTTTCATGTGCACAACATTCAATATTTTTTTATTTTTTTTTATTTTCAATACAAATAGCATTTTTAATGGTGGTTGAAAATGTGACAGACAGTGACACACAACATTGAGTCTTTTTTTATTTTCAATGATACGGACAATTCACTGTACCACACATTTAAGGCTATCACACATATGTCCACTTTAATTTTTAATAGATCATATTAATGTCAGCAATCAACCTAGCGGGTGTTCAGTGATGTGGTATATATAGAAACTTGTCGCAGGGATTGTCTCTACTAGGTACTTAGTGTCAGGTCTGTTGTGTAGGATGTAATTAAACATGTCACTGTCCTGAACTATTTCTATAAACTCGTCAAAGTCGTTTTCATGTTTAACTAGGTTGGGGATGTCGAGTTGGCATGCATTGTTCGATGAAGAATGGAAAAACCTAAGTTCTCTTGTCTCCTTATGACGTAAGATCATGTGATGTGAATAATTTACTTTGAACCTGTATGTCTGACTAGCAAATATTGGTCTTAAAGTCTCGGTCCAGTCAATTGGCTGTGTTGCGTCTGGTCGATGAAAAACATTGTAGGTCGATACATATTTGTGGATGTTCTGATGTGTCTTAAGGTAGGGCCAGACGTCTCTATATTTATGTTGGACGTCAGGGTCGCGGATGATGTCTATAGTCTTAAGTTCCTCATCTACTTCGTAAACTAAGACGGCTTCCTCTGATTCCACGTGATCAAGTTTAGGTTTTTTAGATGTCTGTGTGTCTACTTGTGCTTTCCTTTTGCTTGATGCAGTGCCTGATGGTGTAGTATTTGATGTTGTAGTGTCCACATTTGATGGTGTAGTTGTAACATGTGTTGGTGTTGGTGTCTGGTGATCAGTTTGAATGTGTCGTTTTAGTGCATCTTTCCTAATGTATAGATTACCGCAAATGTGGCATGTGTGAGTTTGGGTTTTGTGTACGGTGTTAATGTGACGTGTAAGTCTGCGGCTTTCTGTAAATACTTTACCACAGATAGAGCTGAGATAGATATTTTTCTGCAGAGTTGCCATAATGATAGAAAGCAAAAAAATGTAGTGATGAAAAAGACTGGATTTAGATAATGGCTTGGTGATAGCTCAGTAATATTTCCAACACGCTTGTAGTTTCGGGTATTATATAATGTCTCGTGTGTGTAGATCCAATGGATAAGATATAGTGACCCTTATAAATA
The DNA here is from genome assembly GCA_963921405.1 of Cepaea hortensis. NCBI lineage: Eukaryota > Metazoa > Mollusca > Gastropoda > Stylommatophora > Helicidae > Cepaea > Cepaea hortensis. Next base: position 297,413,368 of record OY992876.1, read on the forward strand.
TGTGTAGTCTTCCACTAGTTCCAGACTTTCAGAATCGTTGTATATACCGACTGTCAAACAGCTGTGAAGAAAAGACAACATCATTATAGTCCGACACAAAACATGCGCTAGTCATGCTGATAGCATATCTACAAAAATTATTTCATATCACATACATTGTTAGGACAAAATCAAAAGAAAAAAAAAAGATTTGAGTTTATGATGTCACACCTAGTAAATTATTTCATTTTCTTTTTATCCTTACAGAGGGTCTTTTCCGTAACTATATTTTTATAGTGATGGTTAGCAACGCCTTCGTTCGTAATTTTGTTCTTTGTGCTATTTTATATTGTATGGCACAGAGTTGTACTATATTAGTGAGAAATGGTGACTATCTTTAATGGTCCCCACCACTTCATCATCATCATCAAGTGCCGTGCCGGCTGGCGTAGGCGTTCATGGCTCTCCACAGATCTCGGTCTTTGGTGTTCTCGATCAACTCTGCTGATGATATTCCTCCATGCCACCGTCTCAGTCCATCCAGCATCATTTCTCTTGGTTTGCCTCTGCCTCTCTTCCCCTCGATCTTTCCAGTTGTCACGATGTTCTCCAATGCCTCTCTTCTCATCACATGACCAAAGAAAGATGTTTGTCTCTTTCTTATTGTTGTATATAGTGTTCAAGTTTCATTAGCCTCTTTCAGGCAATCGTTGTTAGTTACTCTGGCAGTCCAAGGAATTCGCAACATTCGTCTTAAAAACCACATCTCTGTTGCTTCTAAGTTCTTCCTAATTTGTTCATTTACATTCCAAGATTCGCTGCCATACAGCAAAACTGGTTCTATATAGCATTTTAGTACTCTCTTTCTTACATTCATTGATAGCGACTTATTGCATAAGATACTCTTCATTTTCTTGAAATGCTGTCTTTGCCTGCCCTATTCTGCTCTTAACCTCTTTTGTACATCTTCCATCTGATGTTATAAGTGCCCCTAGGTATTTAAAATTATCCACTTGGTTGAGAATTTCCCCTTCTATTTCTATGTCACATTTTGGCGTCCCCATTTTCTTTGATATTACCATTGTTACGGTTTTCTTGATATTCAAGGACAGTCCTTTCTGTGCACTCTCTGTTACTACACTGTCCAACAATTGTTGTAGGTCTGTTGCATTATCCGCTACCAATACTGTGTCATCTGCATAGCGTATATTGTTTATATTATATCCTCCGATTAGTATTCCTGGCTTCTCTTTGATCTCTCTCATTATTACTTCGCTATACAGGGAGAAGAGATCGGGTGACAAGACACACCCCTGTCGTACTCCTAGCTTTATCTGTTCGTAACTACCCTCTTTATTTCCCATTTTAATTGCTGCTACTTGGTTCCAGTATATATTCTTTATTATTCTTAAATCTTTCCCATCAATGTTGATATCTTCCAACATTTTAATCAGCTCATCATGTTTTACTTTATCAAATGCCTTAGTATAATCTATGAAGCATAAATATATGTCTCTTTGTTTCTTTATTGATCTTTCTATTAGTGTTCGTAATATATATATTGCATTGTTTGTACCCTTTCCTTCCATAAAACCATACTGTTCTTCACAAATTTCCATTTATATTTTCTTTCTTGTTCTTCTCATTATAATTCTGAGTAGAAGCTTAGTGACATGGTTTATGAGGTTAATTGTACGAAAATCTTCACAATCAATTGCTCCTGGTCTTTTTGGTATAGCTATAAATACATATTTCAGCATATCACTGGGTAAATATCCACTACTGTAAATATCATTCAACATTTTGGTTAATATATCTACTCCAAATTCTCCCAACACTTCTAATTCTTCTATTGTGATTTCATCTGGCCCAGCTGTTTTTCCTTTCTTCATATGTTTCATAGCATCAGCGACTTCTTCTTTTAGAATAGGTGGGCCTTCTAAGTTACTTTCTTCTGTTAATTCTTCCCTTTCTCCATTATATAATTCTCTTATATACTCATTCCACCTCTTCATTATAGCACCTTCCTCCAATAAAGTCTGTCCTGTTTTTGATTTCAAACACCCTGTATTTATTCTTATTTTTCTTCCTGTGAGCTCGCTGATTTGTCTGTACATACTTTTTTGATCTTTAATGGAATTTAATTCAATTTTCCCCACCACTTAGGGGTGAAAATATTTAGTGATGACCGATAGTTAGTGAGAAATTATGAAAGCATACATACCAATATTTTGTGCTAGACCGCTTGATGTCTTCCTTTCTTATACACCGCTCAATACCTTCGAGCTTTCAACCTTGTAAGCAATGGTCTCGCGATTTCACTTCTTGTAAGCAATTGTTTCGAAATTTCAATTCTTGTAACCAGTCAATAGTCTCGCTATTTTTCCGTGTCTGCAAATTTTCAGTCTGGAGAAAGGATAAAGATGAAATAACTAGGGACAGTAAAAATTTTACATACTGACTTTGACACCGCATAATTGAGTTTTATATAGATTTGACACATTTTGAAGAGAAAGAGTATTTTTAGATCGTATACATTAGTGATATACATTCATTTAATACATCAGTGACCACAGAGCATGACTATAGATTCTCATGTGTCAGCACATAATTTTTTCCCTCTGTAGAGTGAGCGGGATAATGTTCAGTACTGAATGGTTGAATACAGCATGTTTCCATACACTGCATAGAAAGAGGCTATGGTCGTAGACGCCTATATGTTACACTACAAATAGTAGAGACCTGATATGTACACCATAAGAGTTGATAATGAAGTAAGCCAATATCAGCCTATTAAGAGAGGTGTGAGACAGGGATGTGTAATGTCTCCAGATCTGTTTTCCCTGTACAGTGAAAATATTTTCAGAAATATTGAAAATATGGAAGGAATCAACATTGGGGGACGATGCATCAATAACATTAGATATGCAGATGATACAGTCTTGATTGCAGACAATGAACAGGATCTGCAAAATTTAGTAGATGCGGTTGTTACACACAGTGAACAACAAGGGTTAGAATTAAATTGTAAAAAGACACAGATTATGGTCGTCACTAGGAAGAACGAAATACCACAGTGTAATATACAAGTAAATGGGAATATTCTTCAACAAGTGAATAGGTACAATTATCTCGGAACAGTAATAACATCTGATGGGAGATGCCTTGAAGAGATTAGAACAAGGATCGCCATGGCAAAATTAGCCTTTAGCAAGATGAAAAACATACTGACCAATAAAAAGATGTCAATTGAAACGAGAAAAAGAGTGTTGAGATGCTACATAGAACCTATACTTTTATATGGATGTGAAGCTTGGACAATGAGCAGCCAGGCTGAAAAACATCTGATGGCTGTAGAAATGTGGTTTCTGAGGAAAATGCAAAGAATACCATGGACAGCCAGAAAGACCAATGAACAAGTCCTTCAAGAAACAAATGAAGATCGTAAACTGATCAGAGACATTAGACGTAGACAGTCACAATTTTTTGGGCATGTTATGAGAAGAAATGATTTGGAGAACTTGGTGACAACTGGTAAGATCGAGGGGAACAGACCAAGGGGAAGACCTAGAAACAAGTATCTGGATGGCTTGGCCTTGTGGCATGGTCGAGACAGAAACACGGAACTGATCCACGACTCTGTTGATCGAGTGAGATGGCAGAACATGACCGCCCACGCTTACCGGCATGGCACATGATGGATGGATGGATATGTACACATACGTTTGTGCGTTCTAGAATCGGCGTGGGCCACGTGTCAATGAGGGACTGGTCGTCTTGGTTTGAATCTGTAGATGGACAAAATACTAATACATTGTAGTGAACATAGAAAGTATGGTTTAATGAAAAACATGTTTCATATGTACACAATTGGAATGCACCACAGCCGCTACCCTACCGGATTACAGCAGCTGATGTCTGTGAGTACAGACAATCACCCGGAATGATACTATTCAGTGCCAACCATCGAGGTGTGAGGCGTCATTTCTCCCCACGTTACTCGATGGTAAATGTGAAGCTGATGTTGATTACAACCGTCATTAGTATCTGTATTAGTATTCCTATATCGGGCCGGTATACCTTGCGGTGTATTCTTGTTAGTTGCCCCATGTAGCTTTTGAGTTATACGCTAGTGACAGCACTATACCGACTTGACGACCTGTAACAAGACAATATAGCACACACACACACAGAGCTACTTACCACTGTGGTCTATTCGCTGAGGTGTTTTCGATAGGTCTTGTTGCAAGTGTAGTGTCTTAAACCCGCCTTTGTGGTCCTTTTCATACAGAATGTATGGCTGATGCAACATAGAAAACATGTCTAAGCATGTTCAACCAGGTTTACCCGGTCATTACACTCTGCGTTATCCTCCGTTTTCCCCCCAAAGACATGTCTGAACACGTTCATGAACGGTTACTCCGTTGACATAGCCCCGTGCTGAGTAACCCAGTCGGTAAATTTCAGATGATGCTGGTGATGATGAGCTGATGATGATGATGTTGATGATGATGATGATAATGATTTGTTTGTTGGTGGCGGTGGGTGATGCTGATGATGGTAATCCTGGTGACAGACACTACCGGATGGTCAGAAAGACATCAGCAAGCTTGCCCAAGAAGCATGAATGTTGGGGCTGACTGCGACGTCCTGTGAATGCAATCCATTACAACTTGACTGTAGTATGTAATAGATAGACACAACTATAGTACGAGTGATAGCTTTGGTTGTGAGATGACACCCAATATTGAAGTTTCCTACGAGCGCGCACATGCGCGCGCACACAACCACAAATCTCACACACGCATTTCACCCCCATCGCCTCTTGACCCACCCATCCTTTTACTACCAGAAAACCTCTTCTACACCCACTCCACAACCACTCCCCAAATATTGAAGTTTTCCTACGAGCGCGCACATGCGCGCGCACGCACGCAAACACTCACACACGGATGCGCACACACACACACACACACACACACACACACACACACACAGATGTACTGATGGTACACATACATCAATCAATGTTGGTGCTGTCTGCAACGTCCTGTAAATGCATTGTATAAACAATGTTGGGACAGACTGCGACGTCCTATAATAGATAGACAACAAGCTGTTGATACACCCTCTTCATACGCCCCTGACCTGGTTGGCGTTCATTAAAAATGAGAATCGCAAAATTGCCCCAGGCTGGTTGACAATCCATTGAATGATGAGGTTGACTGCGACGTC